>SJYV01026263.1:2833050-2890495 GCA_006410875.1 Neotragus pygmaeus
AATTGGACTGTGAAGAAGGCTGAGCGCCGAAGAATTGATGCTTTTGAACTGTGGTGTTGGAGAAGACTCTTGAGAGTCCCTTGGACTGCAAGGAGATCCAACCAGTCCATTCTGAAGGAGATCAACCCTGGGATTTCTTTGGAAGGAATCATGCTGAAGCTGAAACTCCAGTACTTTGGCCACCTCATGCGAAGAGTTGACTCATTGGAAAAGACTCTGATGCTGGGAGGGATTGGGGGCAGGAGGAGAAGGGGACGACCGAGGATGAGATGGCTGGATGGCATCACGGACTCGATGGACATGAGTCTGAGTGAACTCCAAGAGATGGTGATGAACAGGGAGGCCTGGCGTGCTGCAATTTATGGGGTCGCAAAGAGCCGGACACGACTGAGCGACTGAACTGACTGATACCTACTCTCCTCATATAACTGAGGAAGCAAGCCTGCAGGGATGGGGGCCAGCAGATTTCAAATGGCAGACATTGCTTCTGGAAGAAGAAGCTGACACCTATATAGTCGGTCTCATCTGAGATAATGTGATTCAGGGGCAGTTTTATGGGAGCAAGTGGTGATAGAGGTTGCAGGAGTTAAAATTCTAGCAGCTGAAGCGGCACTCAGCTTATCATGAGCGGGACTCAGGGCTGGGATGCGAGTGGCGTTGAATGAATGCATTAGTGGCTCAGTTGTGTCCGACTCTTTGCAGCCCCATGTACTGTAGCTGCCCTGCTCTTCTGTCCGTGGGATTCTCCAGACAAGAATACTGGAGTGGATTGCCACTCAAGGAAATCTTCCCAACCCAGGGATCAAACCCAGGTCTCCTGCATTGCAGGCAGATTCTTTACCATCTAAGCCACAGGGAAGCCCCCTGGGATGGGGGTAGTCGGGGGAGACAAAAGTTTTAGGGTCCCAGCTGCCAAGCCAGACTGGAGGGCCTGACTCCAAGGCAGGATTACATCCAAAGTCTCTGACCTAGGAGTCCCCAAATAGCCCTGGACCTCCTCTCAAGGCTGGCTGTCCACATGGCAGGGAGTGTGAGCTCTAGGAAAGCAGAGAAGGGTGTCAGTTCCCTGGTGGCACCGGGCCCAGGCATTTCTCTCCAGCTTCCAATGTCTCCTGCCTGCTGGGGAAGGTCAGCCCCATCTCGGAGCACAAGGACTCTCAGAGTGGCTATATCCCCACCCCCTTCAGCTGGGGCTGGTTTTCTCCAAAAACTACTTCAGCTCTTCAGAGGAGGGAAGAGCTTCACTGCTGGTGAGAATGGTAAGCCGCTTCGGAAAACAGTTTGGCAGGTTCTTACTACTCAGCATGCTCTTACTGTGAGATTCAGCAATCAAACTCCTGGGTATTTATCCAAAGGAGGTGAACACCAACATCTACACAAAAACCTGCACACAGATGTTGACAGCAGCTTTGATTATAACTGACAAAACGTGGAGGCAACCAAGATGTCTTTCAGCAGTAGGTGAATGGATAAATAAACTATGGTACCTCCAAACAATGCAATATTCTAATATCATTCCGTGCTAAAAAAGAAATGAGCTATTAAGCCATAAAAAGATGTGGAAGAACCTTAAATGCACAGTACTAAGTGAAAGAAGGCAATCTGAAAAGGCTACATACTGTATGATGCCAAAACTATGGAGACACTAAGATCCGTGGTTGCCAGGGGTTATTGTGGGGAATAGGGAAATAAATAAGCAAAGGACAGAGAATTTTTGCATGCATGCCTGCATGCTAAGTTGCTTCAGTCGTGTCACAGCAGCAAAACTACTCCGTATAATATTGTAACTGTGGACACATGTCATTATGTGTGTGTGTGTGCTAAGTCGCTTCAGTCCTGTCCAACTCTTTGCGACCCTATGGACCATGGTGCTCCAGACTCTTCTGTCCATGGGATTCTCCAGGCAAGAATACTGGAATGGGTTGCCTTGCCCCACTCCAGGGACATGTCATTATACTTTTGTTTAAAGCCATAGAATATACTGCACTAAAGAGTGAACCTCAGTATAAACTGGACTTTGGGTGATAATGACATGGCAGTGTAGGTTCATCAGTTGTAACAAATGGACCACTCTGGTGAGAGATGTTGACGGCAGAACAACTGTGTATGGAGTGAGGATGGGGAGTAATATGGGAACTCTAAGTGCTTTCCATTCGGCTTTGCTGTGAACCTAAAACTGCTCTAAAATATAAAATCTATCTAAAAAAAAAAAACAAAAAACACTACTCCAAACCCTCCAGAACCTTCTCAGAATGGAGAATTTGCCCTCCATGAAGTGATGTGCATGGAGATTTGACGGTCAGACAGAACTGGGTTCACTTCCTATCTCAGCAGCTTCCCAGCTCTGTCACTCCTTTCTTTCGAATCACTTCTCTTCTAAAATGCAAAAAAGATCATCCATCTCACAGTCGTTGTAAGGACTGAGTGAGATGGTTTAAAAAAGGACATACATTATTTTTTTCTGTTCGTGAAAGAGAGATACACATTTTGTTGGAAAACTCAGAAGAGAATTTCACGAAGACAAAATTTACAATTCCATCCAAAACTGGGATAAACTCAGGCCCTGAGGGAACAGTTCTCAAGAACCACTGTTTCCCAGCCATTTGATTCTCACAACCACCTCAAGAAGTCAGGAAAACAAAATGTCCCCATTTCACAGATAAGAAATGAAGTTCAGAAGGCTTAAGTGGATTGCCCACACAATGAGGTGCCAAAAATCTGTGGAAGTTTTTGGCTTCTAATCTACTACTTTTCCAAGCTACCTATTAGACACAGCTCAATTGCAAATCACAGCTCCACCATTGATTGCTGTGTGACTTTGTGTAAATGAATTCACCTCTCTGAGCCAGTTTCCTCATCTGTGAAATGGTGAGAATAGTTATACATGCCTTCTAGGACTGTAAGAAGTAAAAAGAGATGTTTTAAATAAGGAAAATAAAAAGGACGTGTTTTAGACCCTTGAGCCCAGAGCTAAGCAGTCAGTAAAATATTAGTCATGGGTGTGTGGAGGCATGGAGCCCAGATTCAAAGCCAAGCTCCACATCTTAGAGTTGTGCAGCCTTGGGAAAGTCATTTTTCCTCTTTGGGCCTGTTTCCTCATCTGTAAAATGGAAATAAGATCTACCATGTAAGAGTGTTAGGAGCCCTTAACAGAGTAGGTCTTCAATGCATAGTAGCTATTAATCACATGAGAAGAAATAATTATAACATGTAAGACTAGTGATATGGTAAATAGAAAAGGCCTTGGTGAAATCCTTAGGCTAACAAGTTGGGAAAAACCTTTCCATCCCAAGGAGGGAGAAGCCAAAGGGTCTCGGAGTTCAAAAGTAGAAAATGGAGCAGCTGTTTGGAAGCCCCCAGGGGTAATTTCACCTTGACCCACAAAACCGAAAAGGGATGTGTCTTCCTGTACGGATAAGGATCAGAAGAACAAAGCATGCTATTAATTAAGTCTTGCCTATTTTAAGTTTATGGAATATTTTTCCACTTTAAAGATAAGCTCACAATAAAAGTTCAAAAGGTAAACACAGAGAGGGGGCGGGGGCCAGCCCTGCCTTCTGCTCAGCCCGCCCTGCCAGCCCTTGGTCTTGGAGAGGGGTGGTCTGGTCCTAAAGCCAAATTTCCATGCCCAGGGCCTCCAGCAGTTAGACAGCAGGGAGACCAGAGCCACCCAGAGAGGCAGGGAGCCAGCCATGGTGTCTCCTGGTCCTGTCCCGAATAGGCAGCTCGGACCAAGATAAACCTGGCTGGGTCTCCAGCTTCGCCGGAGGGAGTATGGACTTGGCTTTTCTTGGCTTCCCCCAGGAGGATATGAGTCACAGGGAAGTTGCCTGGGACAAGGTCAGAGACAACAAGCGTCTTCCCATCTGGTAGCCATGGGCAAGTCACTTCCTCTCTGCGCTTTTGGCTTCCTCACCTGTAAATGAGGTGGTGAGAACACTCATCCGCCCAGGGTTGGGGTGAGATTTATATAAAGCGAATTTCCAAGAGAGCCTCACACAGCCATCATCAGCACTTCCTATGTATTACCTATTCTTATTATCTGCCAGACTCTTCTTATGTTAAGGACACAATTTTTTGGAGTTGGGAACACCAGGGACAGTCTTGACAAGTCATAACCTCTCTTTGAACCCCAGTTTCCTCGTCGGCAAAATAGAGTGGTTGTACAGATGGAGTGAAATGAGGAATGAAAAGGACAACATACCCAGCAACACTGTAAAGCAGCTGCTGTGTACTTTCCACTCCTTCCCCGTGAGATGGGCAAACTAGGGAAGCAAGAAGAAATGTAATAACCAGCACTTGCACGCCAGTTTACTTGTCAGCTGTCCCTTTAGAGTTGAACTTCCCACCATGATGGAAACGTACCAAATCTGCACCATCTAACATGGCGACCCCCTGCCACACGTGGCTATTGAACACATGAGATGTGGCTAGTACAACTAGGGAAGTAAATTTTTACTGAGTTTGCCTTCACTTAAATAGCCACACACCATATTGGACAGCGTTACAGATGAGAAAACTGAAGCTTCAGCAACTGACTCAAGGTCCCAGAGACGGTTAGTGACTGATCATCAGAGACTAGCGTCTAGGTCTGCCCAACTCCCAATCCTCTGTCTGTTTTCCCAATAAAGGGCACTGCCTATCACTTTGAGGGGCCCGCAGCACAAAGAAATGGTCCACAAAAATCCAGCATTGGAACAGAGTGAGACCTGAGTCAAGAAGCCACCAGAGACAGAGCCTGGAGTGCTTCCTGCACCTGAGAGCGGCGGTCACAGATGACTGCTGCCCTCTGCACCGCCGGCCCGCGTCCACCTGACAAGTGTTTACAGCTCCTGCAGTGCACACTGACCAGTGCGAGGGGCTCAGGAGACACAGCAGAGAACAGGTCTGACAAGATCCTTGTGTTTATGTCCCTCACAAACCAGTCGGAAAGGACAGACTACAGAGGAGCAAATAATGCATACTTATAGATTTGTGGATTTTTTTCACTTTTTTCAGTAAATAATTGCCAGGTACCTACTAGACACTGGAGATACTGCAGTGAACAAGGTAGAGGTGGTCCCTGCCAACGTGGAGATTCTCAATTCTAGTGAGGGGCAGGGGGTGTCAAAGAATGAAAAGAAGAACATACTGTAATCTAATAAAGTACGTCAGGCCAGAAATATCATATATTCTCTAAAGAATATAAATGAGATCTGGCAGTGGCTTCCTTTCTTCCTTTAGAAGAGAAGCCAAGGAACTATTTAAGCCCAACCCCAAGAAATGAGAAAGATCCAACCACTCAATGAATGTAGGGAAAAGCATCCTAGGCAAAGGGAACAGCATATGTGACGGCCCTGAGCCAGGCCCTCTATTAAGCATTATGCATGGGGTACATCTCCAAACCAGCCCCCCACCCAGGTACATGCACTTATTATCATAACTAATGGATAACAAGGCTCAAAGAGGAAGAGGGACTCCCTTAACACCTATATGCCTTAACTTGGTTAAGTGACAGAGATGGGCTAGAAAGCAAGTTCATATTATCATCAAAGTCCATGCCTTGATCATGAACCTCAGCCCCTTTGTCCTTCTTCTAGGAAAGACAGACATCAGCAAGATCATGGGAGCAGGTGGCAGATACCTCCAGAGGGGTGAAGGGATATCCTGGCCCCACAGCCTAAGCCGCAAGCACAGCTAACATCATCAGGACCGCTTCGCAGGTCCACACCGTGCAGACTGTCACTGCCTGGTCATAGAGCCAGATCCCAGACTTAAGCTGTGATTATCTTGTCACTGTCAGCGAGAGGTTCAGCCACAGCCATTAAGGAATGCCAAGGCTACTTCTCCATTCCCCTTTCCTCGAGAGGGAATCATGGAGGCATGAAGACACACGGGAGAGAGGGATAGGGGAAAAAGGAATAACAACATGATAGTAACAAAAATAGCAAAAACTTGTACCAGACTTCCTGTGTGCCAGGCACTATTCCAAGGGCTTCGAGTACACTAGAGTGTTCTATCTTCAGAACAACACTGTAACATCATCCCCATTTTGCAGATGAGGAAACTGTGGCCCAGGGTGTTTTTTTTTTCAGCCACATCTTGAGGCCTGCGGGCTCTTAGTTACCTCATCAGGGATGGAACTCACACCCCCTGCAGTGGAAGTGCAAATTTATTCTTTTAAAAAAAAATGTTTTCAGATTCATTATTAACCACTAGACCACCAGGGAAATCCCCAGAGGATCTTATAACTTACCCAAAATGACACAGCTTGTAAGTAGCAGAGCTGAGATTTGAAACCTGGTGGCTGACTCCTGAGCTCATACTTAAAAAAAAAAAACACCAAAACATCTATCATAAAGTAAGAAAAACTGAAAAATACCCTGGCATAAATGTACAATAAAGTGAGAGACAAACAACCTTGTAACTACCATATGGATCAAGAAATAGAACTTTGCGGGACTTCACTGGTGGTCCATGGCTGAGACTCCTTGGGCCAAGTGCGTGTCTGGGTTTGATCCCTGGTCAGGAAACTAGATCCTTCATGCTGCAGCTAAGACCCAGAGCAACAAAATAAATAAATATTTTTGAAAAAATAGAAGTTAGTCAGACTCCCCAGAAGCCCCTCTCTGTGCACTGTCCCAATCACAGTCCCTTCCCTCTCTCCCCCTAAGTGTGTTAGTTGGGCAGTCGTGTCCAACTCTTTGCAACCCCATGGACTCTGCTAGCACCCCTCTAGGCCCCTTTGCCCATGGAATTTCCCAGGCAAGAATACTGGAGTGGGTTGCCATTTCCTTTTTCGAGGGATCTTCCCCACCCAGGGATTGAACACACATCTGCATTGCAGGCACATTCTTCACTGTCTGACCCACCAAGGAAGCCCGATCACAGTCCCCTCCCCACCTCTCTCCCTAAAAGGAACCACTATTCAGACTTTTATAAGAATAATTCTCTTCTGTTTATGCTTTTTTTTTTCCAACTCAAGTGCACATCTCTAAACACTGTCATTTATTTAGGCCCACTTAAAAAAAACAAAAACTTGACACCTTTTAAGTCTCTTTTCATCAACAAGTCCTCCGTCCATCCCTTTCTTTTTCTTGTCGTTTATATGTTGACGATTTTGAGCCCTTTGACCTGTGAAGCTTCCCAGGTCTGAATTTTGCTGTAGAGGCACACTCCAGCTCGGCTTGGGTTCTTTCCTCTCAGCAACACCCCCAAGGGGTGTGTTCTTCTATTAAGGGCATGGGATGTCTGCTTTCTCCGTCTTTTGGTCAGAACCAGACACTGAAGCATGTTGCTATAAGGATGCTTCCTGGCAGCCCCTGGCTGCCCCCGAGCTGCCCTGTGAACTTGTTCCATGCTCTGGACCTATCTGTTAAATATGAGCCCTTTCTAAGCACCAGGTATTCTGTTGCCGTAGGCCTGGCTCACACAAGGAAGCTGCCCCTCATAAGTTCCCCCTGAGCCCTGTCCCAATCACGCTCCACCCTCGAAGGTTGGGATCAGGCCTTGACTCTCTGACCAGCATCATCTCTGCTCCTTCCTCCAGCCCTGTACACCAGCCAAGTGGAATTCTGCTTCATTTCCCAAGGAAGCCACACTCTCTTATCCCTGGGCCTTTGCTTCTGCTGTTCCCTTAGCTAGAAACACTCCACTCCTCACCTCAATTCCTCTGACTCAGCACAGCTGATCCTTCAGGTCCTAGCAAACCTGTTCCTTCTGCCCCACCAGATTGGTGGGTAGATTCTAGTACACTCACTTCTCCTAGACTAACCTCATAAGTAAGCTGGTAAACAGCACTTCTACCAGTACATTAGCCTTGTCTGCCTTCTTATTCGTTTCCCCTACTAGAGTCTGAGCTTCTAGGACTCAGGCAGAGGACCTGGTGCAGATTAGGTGCTCAATAAAAATCGGTTGAATGCATGCTTGAATGAGTGAATGAATTGGACTTTACAGGTCCAAGAAGGCAAATCCAAGCTGTTTCAGACCTCACAGACAATGAGAACTCTTCTAAGATGACATACCTGCCTGGGGCGAAGATATAGAAAGAGTTCCTGCCTGAGATAAGGTTCATCTAGGAAAATGAGCCTCGATTCTTGGAAAGGAAGAGAACCTCTTCTTCAAATGATCTTATTAGGAATACCTAAATATACAACAAGTTCAAGGGGTTCCAGCATTGGAGGAGGCAGAAGCCCCGCCTCTGGGCTTCCCTGGTCCTGGGCATGAGGGCTCCTCTGAACAGTGGCCTGACACCTTCTCAAGTCCGTTAATCATAGCTGCTGTGTCTGTGACTCTGACAAACCACAGAACTGAGGACAGAGGACAAAAGTGTCCTCAGTTGAAACCCTAACTCTATTTTCTCTCCGTGGTGCCCTCAAGGGCTCATCCCTGTCAGCTGTCAGGGATGCCCCCCAGACATGCTCTTTCTACAAGTGGCTCCAGGCCATTGAACTTCTGAAACAGTGTGGATCTGGAGTCTCTGGGCAGAGCTGGGAACAGGAGCAGATAAGACTGCAGATCTGCCCACCAGGACACAAAGCCAAGGGCTTAGTATCAGAATTGGATTATTCCAGTGAATTTGGAGCTCCCAGCCCCCCTGACTCTGGGGATTTGGGGATTACCCAAGCTTCTAGGAGGTGGAGCCGGGGTGAGCCCACCATCCTTTAATGGATCTGATTACATGGATCCTCTCTCTGTGTCTACAGAAAGGCAGGGGATTGTCTACTTACCTCCTGCTTCTAGCCTGAAGCCCACAGCCTCTATCAGCTACGTCCCACGTGTCTGGGATGTTCAGCTGTGTTATTCCCATTGCGGTCCTGAGAGCATCAGCAACCTCTGGAGCGCGTGAGATGCAAATTCATGAAGTCTGTCCCAAACACTGGATCTGAATCATTGGGGTGGGAGTGCCTAATAAACCCTCCAGGTATTTCTGATGAGCAAACTCAGGTTTGAGAACCCCTGGCTTGGAGTCCATGGGTCCATCCCACACACCAGTCAGATTATGCCTCAAGCCAATCAAAAGATTCTGGGCAACTTCTGCCCACAAACTTCTCCTTCAGACTTCTTTAAGCCTTCAATTATAGAAATTAATGACAGTGATTAAATGGATCCTGTTTAATAATGCCACCTTGCACTATTTCGAGGCCTCTGGAGGTGGGCACTGCAATACCCCAAGATCATTTAATAAAGTGGACTTTATTATCCCCTTACTGCACATGAGGAAACTGAATTTCAGAGAGGAAATGTAGCTGGCCCAAAGTCACACAATGAGCATAATAAATCCAGGACCCAACACTATCCTGCTTCTTGCTTAGCGGAGAGAATGAAGGCTGATTCTACATCTGTCTCTTCACACACACTGGGATTTCCTCCTGGCCAATAACCGTGTTATCACTTCCTCAGGAAAGCCTCTCCTGACCTCCCGGGAGAGTAGTCCAGACCTCCTTATTCTACCCCACTGAAGGTCCCTGCATTTTTCCTTAAAAGCGGGATTACAATTTGTAATCGCATATGGATGTGATTATCTCCTGTCGGTCTCCCCAACCAGTGTGAAAGCTCCAGGGAGGCGGGAAGTGAGGCAGAGCCTGTTCCAGGGCTTGCGCGAGCCGTATCCAGTCTCCTTTCCTTACAGAACTTGACTCTGAGGCAGCGGTGCGCCGGCTACATCTGTATATGCCGCAGTCTCCCTTTCAGTTAAAGGTGCCAGGTTCTGGCTTCTGAGATGAGTGTGGAAGAGGCTGGGGACCTCATGGAACTCAACACAAGGCGAGGGCAGGGAGGTTTTTCAGCCAGTTCCCTGTGTGCAGCTGGTACTGAGGAAATGCATGTATCCATCTAACCAGGCAGGAGAAACAAAGAACCCCCAGAGCCGCCTTCCTCTTGGAAATATTTTTATTGGTTCTGAGATAACAGGGCTGAGGCGAGCTGGAACGGGCACAGAGCTAAGGAAGGTGGTGAGAGGCTCTGCCCTGGGGCAGACATGCTGTGTGGGCCCCCCGACCCCAGCCANGATTTGAACTGGCAGCAGAAAGAATCAGCAAACTTGAAGACAGATCTACTGAGATCTCTAGGCTGAGGAATAGAAAACAAAGAATGAAGAAAAATGACTATACCTTAAGAAAGACCATCAACTAATATGAATGTATTTTGTCTGCAATTTTATTCTTTTACCTGACTTTTCTTTAAAGCAGCACACAGTGCTATTTATAAAACTGTGTTGGTGGACTTATAATGTATATGGATCTAATTTGTATTATAAATATAGTACAAAGGAGGGGGGAAACACAAAGCTATTTTGGAACAAAGTTTTTGTATATTACTGAAATGAAGTCAGTTTTAATATGAACCATGTTGTTTTAAATTAAAATGTTAATTTTACCTCCAAGGGAAAGCACTAGGAAAATAAAATATGGTAAAAGAAATAGCAAGGAAATAAGAATAACATATTTAAAAATATCTAACTAAAAAGAAGGTAGTAATGAAGGAATAGAAGATCAAATAAGACATGAGATNTGTTTTAAATTAAAATGTTAATTTTACCTCCAAGGGAAAGCACTAGGAAAATAAAATATGGTAAAAGAAATAGCAAGGAAATAAGAATAACATATTTAAAAATATCTAACTAAAAAGAAGGTAGTAATGAAGGAATAGAAGATCAAATAAGACATGAGATACCAAAATCAAATAGCAAAATGGCAGATGCAAGCCAACCTTATCAACAATTCCAATTAAATGTAAATGGAGGCTTCCAGTTCAAGATGGCAGAAGAAGGACATGTGCCCATTTCCTGCTGTGAGAGCACTAAAACCAAAACCAGCTGTTGAACAGCCATCAATAGGAGGACACTGGACCTCACCCAAAAGAGATACACCATGTCCAAAGACAAAGATGAATGGGAGCAGGGGCAAAATCATGATAAAATCAAATCTCGTTCCCATTAGGTGGGCGACTCACAAACTGGGGAAAAATAAGACTAAAGAAGTTCTCCCACTGTTGTGAAGGTCTGAGCCCTGTATCAGGCCTCCCAGCCTGGGGATCCAGGAAAGGGACTGGAAATTCCCAGGAAATCTGACTTTGAAGGCCAGTGGGATTTGATTATAGGACTTCCACATGCCTAGGGAAAACTCTGATGCTGGGAGGGATTGGGAGGGATTGGGAGGGATTGGGGGCAGGAGGAGAAGNTTTTTTTTTTTTTTTTTTGGTCTTGCCCACCATGTGGCATGCAGGATCTTAGTTCCCTGACCACGGATTGAATCTAGGCTCCCTGCAGTGGGAGCATGGAATCCTAGCCGCCCGGATCACCGGGGAAGTCCCCCATCCAGCATCTTCCAATCCCCCTTCTTTGCAGCAGCAGCCAGCAGGATCTTTCTATCTGTAGGTGTGACCCCTTTCAAACCTCTCACGGTCCCCACAGGACAACGGGCACAGCCCCAGGGCCTTCCTGTTCTGGCCCCAGCTGACAGCTCCAGCCTCACCTGTAACTACTCACCCCCCACCACGAAGCTCGACTCCACCGATCCCGTGTCAGCACCTCAGGTGGAGCTGACTCCCCACTCCTCTCCCGTGTTAGCTTCCCTGCAACCTGTCCTGCTCCCTTCTCTTTTAACTAGACTTTGTTTTTTAGAGCAGTTTTCGGTTCACACCAAAAGTGAGCAGGAAGTCCAGATTTTTCCATCTACCCCCTGCCTCTACACACACACACACACACACACACACAGCCTCCTCCATCACCAACATCCACGAGCAGAGTAGGATGTTGCTTACAGATGAACCTATGTTGACTCATCATTATTACCCCGTGTCCATGGTTACATTAGGATTTATCCTTGGTGTTGGAGACTCTCTGTGCGTGTGCATGTGCTAAGTCGCTTCAGTTGTGTCCAACTCTGTATGACCCTATGGACGGTAGTCCCCCAGGCTTCTCTGTCCATGAGGACTCTCCAGGCAAGAATACTGGAGTGGGTTGCCATGCCCTCCTCCCGGGGATCTTCCCCAACCAGGGATCGAACCTGCGTCTCCTGCATTAGCAAGCAGGTTCTTTACCACTAGCACCACCTGGGAAGGCCTGGAGGCTCTATGGGTTTGGACATATGTATAATGACATGTATCCCTATTATAGTATCACACAGAATAGTTTTACTTGCCTAAAAATCCTCTGTGTTCCCCCTATTCATTCCTCCTGCCACGAACAACTCCTGGCAACCACTGATCTTTTCACTGTCTCCGGTCTCCATAGTTTTGCCTTTCCCTGAATGTCATATCGTTGGAATCATAGAGGATGCAACCTTTTCAGATTTTCTTTCACTTACTGTGCATTTAGGTTTCTTCCATGTCTTTTCATCACTAGATAGCACATTTCTTTTACAATGCTACATAATATTCCATTGCCTGGGTATACCATAGTTTTATTTATGTATTCACCTAGTGAAGGGCATATTGGTTGTTTCCAAATTTTGGCAATTATAAGTAAGGCTGCTATAAACAGTAAATCTGTTTGTAGGTTTTTGTGTAGATATGAATTTTCAATTCCATAGGGCAAATATCTCTTCCTACTTTTTCACCTGGTGACTCCTACTTGTCTCTTAGGGCTCTGCTTACTTACAGCCTCCTCCAGGAAGCCTTCCTTAATCCTTGCCACTTTGGCAAAGGTGCCCCCACTGTATGCAACAGCCTGCTGTACTTCCCCCCAAATGGCATGGACTATACTGTTGGCTTCTCTTTTCCTTGCTGGTCATGGGCTCCTCAAGGTGGGGATCAGGTCTTGACACACAGCTAGTGTACAATGCATGCTGGTAGAATGAATGGGAGATACTGGGCTTCAGGAAAGAGCTTTCATCTGTGGGGGTTACTACCTGGACACGGGATACCTGAAATGTTCAGCTCTGGTGGTAGGCAAGCCTTTGGTAACCAAGCCTCTCCATTGCCACACTTTCCTGACCTAGAAGATCAAGATAAAGATCTGGGACCTTGAAGGCNAAGAGCTTTCATCTGTGGGGGTTACTACCTGGACACGGGATACCTGAAATGTTCAGCTCTGGTGGTAGGCAAGCCTTTGGTAACCAAGCCTCTCCATTGCCACACTTTCCTGACCTAGAAGATCAAGATAAAGATCTGGGACCTTGAAGGCCCCAGAAAAGGCCTCCCAGCCTTTGGGTTCTGGACGTATTCACAGTCTAGCTCATATTTATCTTGCCTTTCTGCTCAGCATGCAAGTTTATGGAGTGTAGAATCAGTGTTTTGCTGTGTTTTTCCCTCCCTGTATCCCATGGTGCCTCGGATGGTGTCATGGACAGTGTAATGTATGGAATGGCTGAGATTCCAGGCCTTGAGTTTATGACCCAGCTCTGCTTCTCTGTAAGAGAAGTGAGTTATATTACTTCTTTGAGGCTCAGTTTACTCAATTGTAACATAAGGTAATAATAGTGCAGTCCCTGGAGTCATTGTAAAAATTAAATGGGATAATACATGTAAAGTTTTTTAATACAGTGACTGGTACATAATAAATTTTCAGTTCAGTTCAGTCACTCAGTCGTGTCCGACTCTGCGACCACATGGACTGCAGCACGCCAGGCTTCCCTGTCCTTCACCAATTCCTGGAGCTTGCTCAAACTCATGTCCATTGAGTCGGTGATGCCATCCAACCATCTCATCCTCTTTCATCCCCTTCTCCTGCCTTCAACCTTTCCCAGCATCAGAATCTTTTCCAATGAGTCAGTTCTTCACATCACGTGGTCAAAGTATTGGAGCTTCAGCTTCAGCATCAGTCCTTCCAATGAATATTCAGGACTGATCTCCTTTAGGATTGACTGGTTGGATCTCCTTGCAGTCCAAAGGACTCTCAAGAGTTTTCTCCAACACCACAGTTCAAAAGCATCAATTCTTTGGCACTCAGCTTTCTTTGTGATCCACTCTCACATCCATACATGATTACTGGAAAATCCATAGCTTTGAATAGATGGACCTTTGTAGGNGACTCTCAAGAGTTTTCTCCAACACCACAGTTCAAAAGCATCAATTCTTTGGCACTCAGCTTTCTTTGTGATCCACTCTCACATCCATACATGATTACTGGAAAATCCATAGCTTTGAATAGATGGACCTTTGTAGGCAAAGTAATATCTCTGCTTTTTAATATGCTGTCTAGGTTGGTCATAGATTTTCTTCCAAGGAACAAGTGTCTTTTAATTTCATGGCTACAGTAACCATCTGCAGTGATTTTGGAACCCAAGAAAAGAAAGTCTGTCACTGTTTCCATTGTTTCCCCATCTATTTGCCATGAAGTGATGGGACCGGATGCCATGATCTTCGTTTTTTGAACGTTGAGTTTTAAGCCAGCTTTTTCACTCTTCTCTTTCACTTTCATCAAGAGGCTCTTCAGTTTCTGCTATAAGGATGGCATCATCTGTGTATCTGAGGTTGTGGATAATTCTCCTGGAAATCTTGATTCCAGCTTGAACTTTATCCAGNCGTTGAGTTTTAAGCCAGCTTTTTCACTCTTCTCTTTCACTTTCATCAAGAGGCTCTTCAGTTTCTGCTATAAGGATGGCATCATCTGTGTATCTGAGGTTGTGGATAATTCTCCTGGAAATCTTGATTCCAGCTTGAACTTTATCCAGCCTGGCATTTCGCATGATGTACTCTGCTTAGAAGTTAAATAAACAGGGTGACAGTATACAGCCTTGAGGTATTCTTTCTCCAATTTGGAACCAATTTCTTGTTCCATGTCCAGCTCTAACTGTTGCTTCTTGACCTGCATACAGATTTCTCAGGAGGCAGGTAAGATGGTCTGGTATTCCCATCTCTTTAAGAATTTTTCAGTTTGTTGTAATCCACACAGTCAAAGGCTTTAGCATAGTCAATAAAGCAGAAATAGATGNTGCTTCTTGACCTGCATACAGATTTCTCAGGAGGCAGGTAAGATGGTCTGGTATTCCCATCTCTTTAAGAATTTTTCAGTTTGTTGTAATCCACACAGTCAAAGGCTTTAGCATAGTCAATAAAGCAGAAATAGATGTTTTTCTGGAACTCTCTTGCTTTTTCCATGATCCAACAGATGTTGGCAATTTGATCTCTGGTTCCTCTGGCTTTTCTAAATGCAGCTTGAACATCTAGAAGTTCATGGTTCATGTACTGTTGAAGCCTGGCTTGGAGAATTTTGAGCATTACTTTGCTAGCATGTGAGATGAGTGTAATTGTGTGGTAGTTTGAGCATTCTTTGGCATTATCTTTCTTTGGGATTGGAATGAAAACTGACCTTTTCCAGTCCTGTGGCCATTGCTGAGTTTTCCAGATTTGCTGGCATATTGAATGCAGCACTTTCACAGCATCATCTTTCAGGATTTGAAATAGCTCTACTGGAATTCCATCACCTCCACTAGTTCATAGTGATGCTTCCTAAGGCCCACTTGACTTCACACAACAGGATGTCTGGCTCTAAGTGAATGATCACACCACTGTCGTTATCTGGGGCATGGAGACCTTTTTTTGTACAGTTCTTCTGTGTATTCTTGCACCTATTCTTAATATCTCCTGCTTCTGTTAGATCCATACCATTTCTGTCCTTTATTGTGCCCATCTTTGCATGAATTGTTCCCTTGGGATCTCTAATTTTCTTTAAGAGATCTCTAGTGTTTCCTATTGTATTATTTTCCTCTATTTCTTTGCATTGATCACTGAGAAAAGCTTTCTTATCTCTCCTTGCTATTCTCTGGAACTCTGCATTCAAATGGGTGTATCTTTCCTTTTCTCCTTTGCCTTTTGCTTCTCTTTTCTCAACTATTTGTAAGGCCTCCTCTGACAACCATTTTGCTTTTTTGCATTTCTTTTTCTTGAGAATGGTCTTGATCACTACCTCCTGTACAATGTCACGAACCTCTGTCCATAGTTCTTCAGGTACTCTGTCTATCTGATCTAATTCCTTGAATCTATTTGTCACATCCACTACATAATCGTAAGGGATCTGATTTACATCATACCTGAATGGTCTAGTGGTTTACCCTACTTCCTTCAATGTAAGTCTGAATTTTGCAATAAGGAGTTCATGATCTGAGCCACAGTCAGCTCCCAGTCTTGTTTTTTGCTGACTGCATAGAGCATGTGCAGTTAGAGATGATCACTAATTATGATTATTACTATTTCAAAAATACTTTTACTGAGCATTCGCTATGTGTACTGAGTTCTGTGGGAATCTCAGAGATAAAGAAAGTAGGGTTCCTCTTTTCTCCGANTGCTGACTGCATAGAGCATGTGCAGTTAGAGATGATCACTAATTATGATTATTACTATTTCAAAAATACTTTTACTGAGCATTCGCTATGTGTACTGAGTTCTGTGGGAATCTCAGAGATAAAGAAAGTAGGGTTCCTCTTTTCTCCGAAAGTTCAGAATTCAGTGGAGATATAACTAGCACTTAGGGGCCAGTGTGAAGGGCGAGGGTAAGCCTGAGGTGCTGTGAAAGCCCAGAAAAGAGGAAGCTCAGTCTGGGGACCAAGCGAAGTGGCCCCACTGCTGGGTCTTAAAGATGGAATAGACTTTCACCCCAGGGAAGAATAGATACAAGGCATCCTGACAAAAGGAACAGTGTAATCAAATGAGAGCTTGGCAGGCTTTTGGATCACCTATGGTTTTAAGGTGGAGTGTGAGTGAAGGAATGGTGAAAGCTGTGGCCAGAGAGGTGAGTTGTGGATAGATCTTAAGGGGTCTGAGTGTCAGGTTGAGGAATGTGGTGTTCAGAAAATACCTCCATGGATGGATACAGGAGAAGGTGGACTAATAGACATGGAACAAGATGGGTGGGGGCAGAGGGACAGGAGTGGATAGATGGATGATTAGATGGATACAGATGGGGAAAGGACTGTGCACACAACTGACAGATCCATGGAAGTACAGGTGGAGATACAGGCAGATGGGTAGAGAATAAATGTGTGAATGAATGTTGAAAGCTACAGATGCATGGATTGATGGGAGGAGGTATATGGGTAGATGGAGGCATGGGTGAATGTACAGGATGAATAGATGCCTGGATGGGTAGGTAAGGCCATAGGTAAATGATTCTATGGATAATTATCTGGAGATCCGTTAGCAGATAAATAGGCACCTGGACAGAAAAAGAGATGGATGATCACATGGAAAGAGAGATCTGGAAAGATGGATGGATGAGTGGGTGTAGGAACAGACGATGGATTAGAGCAGCAGAAGGATGGAAGGGTACGGGGATGGCAAGTTGGGGATGACTGATGACTGCATGGTGGACCCACATGTGGAGGGATGCTCTCTGTGGATGCCCACTCCTGCCTTGGTTCTTCTTCCACTCTCAAGACCCGCCTACCTTCAAAGTCCACTCGTCCATCCCCATTGAGGTCCACATCCCGGATAATCTCTTCTATGTCTCGGTGTCCCACCTGATGACCCAGGAGTTTCCTCATGGCCTCTCGTAACTCACTGGTGCTTATCTCCCCATCACCGTTGGTGTCAAACTAGAGAGGGCACGGAGGAGGGAAGAGTAGCTACAACAGGAAGACTGTCAGAAGCAGATCCCAAGGTTGAACCNTCCCACCTGATGACCCAGGAGTTTCCTCATGGCCTCTCGTAACTCACTGGTGCTTATCTCCCCATCACCGTTGGTGTCAAACTAGAGAGGGCACGGAGGAGGGAAGAGTAGCTACAACAGGAAGACTGTCAGAAGCAGATCCCAAGGTTGAACCCCTTCTTCAGCATCACTGTCCCCCCCACCCCTTCCCCAGAGCGCCTCTCTGTCCAAGCTTCTTCCCCTGGGGTGGGATCCAGAGGTCCAGTTTCCTTTCAGGTTGGGAATTCTAACAAGTCCCCCCGCCCCTACCTGTCCACTGTCCACCACTTACCTCTCGGAAGGCATCTCGCAGTTCCTTTACTCCAATCATATCTGCTGTTTCTGCCAGGAGTTTAGGTCCCATTAGCTCCACAAAGTCATCAAAATCCACGTGGCCACCCACTGGGGACAGAGGAACAGGCTGGGTCATCCATCTAACCACCACCCACCTCCAACTAGACAACCGGGGAAGCTGTCAGCCCTCCCTGACCTTCCCAGCGACAGGCCCAGGGTAAAAGCAGAGGCCGAATGAGGACGGAAAAGAGACCACGGACAGGGGGGTCATCACAAAAGAGCTCAGAGGAAGAGGAGCGGCCGGGGGCTAACTAAGGGAACAGTCAGGAACTGGACAAGGGTACAGAGGGGAGAAAGAAACTGAGGTCACAGAGATGGGCAAAGAATCAGAACAGGATCTCAGAACAGGAGAGAGACAGAGACAAACACGCAGAAAGACAGAGAGGGAGGCAGGAGTCGCGAGCGCCTGGCCCACTTGCCCACTTGCCCCCACCTCTCCTCACTGTGCAAGTGGAACTCACCTTCCAACCAGCCTTCAGAGGGTGGAAATACAGGAGACCTGCCCCCAGGGCCTGCTCACAACACTTTGAGCCAGTGACTGAGCTTGGGGGATAAATAGCCAGCCCGAGAGACAGCTCCATGGCGGGCCTTTGGACACCAGCACCCTGAGCTCCATCATCCCCAGCGGCAGCTCCTCCAGCGCCTTCTACCTCGGCGTCCTGTCTTCACCCTCCTGCCTCCCTATTCTTTATAGACTCTGTCCTGCCCCTACTAAGTAAACTCCACATTCAAACCCTTGCCTCCTGGTCTGCTCCTGGGAGGACCCAAAGGGAGACAGAGAAAAACATAATAATGATAGCATCCTCTGTTCAACTCTCACTGAATGCTAGGTATTGGTTACTGGGCTGTTTAGAATATTACAGCCCAACAGTGTTTAGGGACCTCTTTCCTGGTGGTCCAGTGGTTGGGAGTCCCGCCGGCCAGTACAGAGGACATAGTCCCTAGTCTGGGAAGGTCCCACCTGCCATGGAGCAGCTGAGCCCGTGCACAACTACTGAAGCTCGCGCTCCAGAGCCCACGCTCTGCACAGGAGAAGCCATCGCAATGAGAAGCGCACACATCGTAACCAGAAAGTAGCCCCTGCCCAACGCAACTAGAGAGAGCCCGCGCGTAGCAACAAAGACCCAACACAGCCAGAATAAATAAATAAATTTAAAAAAATAAAATATGTCCCCTAAAGAGAAACAGGCTCACAGATACAGAAAACAAACCAGCAGTCACCAGTGAGGAGAAGGGGGGGTTGGGGGAAGGGCAACATAGAGGCTGGGGATTAAGAGATGTCAACTACTCTGTGTAAAATAAAAAAAGCCACAGGGATATATTGTACAGCACAGGGAATAGAGCCAATATTTTACAATAACTTTAAATACAGTATAATCTATAAAAATTTTGAATCACTATGTTGTACACCTGAAATGAATATAATACTGTAAATCAACCATAAGGTGAAGATGAAGTTGCTCAGTCGTGTCCGACTCTTTGCGACCCCACGGACTGTAGCCTACCAGGCTCTTCCATCCGTGGGATTTTCCAGGCAAGAGTACTGGAGTGGGTTGCCATTTCCTTCTCCAAAGATATTTCAACTCAAAAAAAGGAAATGTTCGGAATAGGCAAACCNTACCAGGCTCTTCCATCCGTGGGATTTTCCAGGCAAGAGTACTGGAGTGGGTTGCCATTTCCTTCTCCAAAGATATTTCAACTCAAAAAAAGGAAATGTTCGGAATAGGCAAACCTGCTTAGACAAAATGTAGATGAGTGGTTGCCCAGGGCTGGGGAGGGACCTGGAGGTGATGGCAAAGTGGTATAGGACTTCTTTGGTGGAGGGGGCATGAAAATATTTTAAAGTTGATTGGGGTGATGGTTGCGCAACTCTGAATATACTGAAAGACACTGAATTCTATACTTTAATTCCCCAACCAGGGATCAAACCCATGCCCGCTGCAGTGAGAATAAGAAGCCCTAACCACTGGACCACCACAGAAGTCCCTGAAGGGAATGCTTTAACTGAGTCAACTGTATGACATATGAATTATATCTCAATAAAGCTGTTTCCCCAAAGAATAAATAAATAAATAAGCCAAGAAAAAACAATAAACAAATAAACATACCCCCAGTTAACTCTCCATTCCACCCCTCATTTTACAGGTGAAGAAACTGAGGCACAGGGAGGGTAAGTGGTTTGCCTGCAGGTCACAGAGCTAGGAAGAAGGGGGAGCTCAGAATCTGAACCCAGGCAGAGGACAGCAAGGGCGAGGCCGGGGCGGGAAGGGGGTACCTGGCAGAGGGACTCACAGTTCATGTTGATCTGCTGGGACAGCTCGATGAGCTCCATCTCGGTGGGCATGTAGCCCATGGTGCGCATACAGTTGCCCAGGTCCCGGCAGTTGATGTAGCCATCCTTGTCCTTGTCAAATTCTCTGAAGGCCTCCCTGAGCTCTGGGGAAGAGAAGGAAGGTGGACGTGGTGCGGAAGGAGGGCCTGCAGAGGCTCCAGGGCAGAGGCAGCCCTGAGGGGCAAATCAACTCATGCATTCCTCCAACGCCCGGCACCCGGCTCCCCAGAGGATGCCCAGCCCTGCACCAGACCCTGTTCGCAGGAAGCAGAGATGTCTCTGCCCCTCTTCCCACCCACCTCCCTCCCTACATCTTCCTGGACGGCTGAGCAACACCCTCCGCTAAGAGGCCAGGTCTCACCTTCAATCTCCTCCGGCCGCAGAGATCTGTCCTGAAACAAAAGAACATGTGCCATTAGCAGCCGGGAGGGGCCCGGAAGTCATCCAGTGCCCAGCTGAGGGCCATCCCAGTGGCAGCAGGCACTGGCTGGGGGTGATGGGCAACAGCGGAGGTGTGCCTGGACCATGTCCTGGAGGGGAAAAGTGCAGCCCCATCTGTCCCACACACATGGGAGAGGTCAGGGAGCCAGAATCGCCTTCCGACGTGGGCCCAGAACCTCTACACCCCTAACCCCTTATT
The DNA here is from genome assembly GCA_006410875.1 of Neotragus pygmaeus. Taxonomy (NCBI): domain Eukaryota; kingdom Metazoa; phylum Chordata; class Mammalia; order Artiodactyla; family Bovidae; genus Neotragus; species Neotragus pygmaeus. The sequence goes on from SJYV01026263.1 coordinate 2,853,922, forward strand.
CCAAACACAAGCATATGGTCAGGGAACAGAGCTGATCTGGAGGCCAAAACCTGTAAATAAAATAGGGTTATTGGGAGGATCCCAACAGGCAGAAGAGGGCTCTATCCAATAAAACCAAGGGCTTCCACAGTGGCTCAGCTGGTAAAGAACCTGCCTGCCAGTGCAGGGACACGAGACGCTGGTTCAGTCCTTGGGTTGGGAAGATCCCCTGGAGAAGGAAAGGGCAACCCACTCCAATATTCTTGCCTGGAAGATTCTATGGTCAGAGGAGCCTGGAGGGCTACAGTCCATGGGGTCGCAAAGAGTCGGACACAATTGAGCACCCAATAAAACCAGGAAGAGTTGGGGAGAAGGGGGGCTGAGGGGGGGCAATGGGAGAAGCAAGAGGCTGGGAGAGAGAAAGTAGGGTCCAGACAGGCGCACAAGAGGGAGGAAGAAAAGGAGCAGACGGAATGGAGGCAGGATTAGGGCTGCGCCCTGCTTCCCGGGCACCGCCCCACCTTCTCCAGTTGGGCCCCAATCGCAGACCTCGCCCCGTCACAGGACACAGCACAGGACCCTGGGGGCTGCCAGTGCCTCTGGCGGCTGCCAGGGTCCAAAGCACACGTCTCCAACCTCAAGCAGTGCCCAGGTCTCCTTGNCGGGCACCGCCCCACCTTCTCCAGTTGGGCCCCAATCGCAGACCTCGCCCCGTCACAGGACACAGCACAGGACCCTGGGGGCTGCCAGTGCCTCTGGCGGCTGCCAGGGTCCAAAGCACACGTCTCCAACCTCAAGCAGTGCCCAGGTCTCCTTGGGGAGTCAAGGAAGCCCCAGGGTGAGGCATCCAAACAGATGGCAGAGAAGTCTCCAAAGAGCAGGCCCGGAGGGAGCAGGGGGCAGGCTCCGGCTGGTGACATGCCAGCTGCCCCAGGCCTGCCCAGGAGGGAAACAGACTGGCATGAAATGGATGCGGTGCCCAGCTGGACATGCTTAGCAGGCTCCAAAACTGGTCCACGGTGCTCATCCTGCCCATATGTCACAGCTCCCTGCCCAAAGGGGCAGGGTGTACCTGCCCCAAGGAAGCGCATACCAGGTGTGAGTAAACCAGTCAGGGACACAGACATGTGGGCGTGCCATAGCTGTGCACACAGGCTGTCCTAGCCCACTGGGCCATGGCAGGTGAGAGGTTGCTGCCCACCTGCTCCAAACTGGCCCCAGGGCAAGGGATCCCAGTGCCAGAAAACCCGGGAATCTTCTAGAAAGGGGCTGTTGAGAAACATTTTGCAGGACCACCAGCTGGGACAGGAAGGACTCGGCTTTTGGAAGGGGCCACACATGGTAGGACCATGCTGAGAGTGTACATGAGCTTGGCAGGAGTAGTGTGCAGGCTCCCAGGTCCTGCCAGCAGCATTTCTGGCTGAAGCTGTCTGTCTCTGTGAGATGGCTGGAAGGACTTTCCACTTAAAAAGCCTGTCACCATGCACAGGGAGGGGTTGTCACTCTCTCTAACACCTACCCATTCCTACCTCTGTCACCCACTAGCTGTTCTTAGTCAGACTGGGATCTTGAGTGACCACAAAGGGTGCTTTCCACAATGCCCCCCGTAAGAAAAAGCGTCAGCGAGAATATGCATGTACACACGTGCAGGGCATGCTCACTGGGACAGGCGACAAGTCCCTTCCCACCCTGCAGCCTCTCACATCTCTAGGATCAGCCCTGCAGCCCCGTCTCTGCTTCTTGTAACCCCAGAACCAGGGTGCAGAAAAGCCAATACCCCTTGACCATGTGCCTGTGGCCAGAGCTGGCCTGGCTGAGTCCTGGTGGCTGGTCCCTGAATCACACGCTCCCCAGGGCAGAGTGGCGGGGGATATGGGGCAGAGCCAGGGATGCTCACTGACATGACAGGGAAACCATGAACACCGATTCAGGGGGTCAGGTGAGAACAGAGCCCACCACAGCCCTCACTCCCCAACTTAGATGGTTGAAGGATGAGTTTGGCCTCTAAAGTCAGATGGACTCAAGGACAAAGCCCGGATCTGCTGCTTCCTAGATGTAGGACCTTGGACAGGTCACTTCCACTGTATGAGCCACAGATTCCTCATCTGTAAAATGGGCTAATACCAGAAACCACCTTACAGGGTCTTTGTTAGCATCTGTGAGGCAAGATATGTAAAGTGTTTAGCAGGTGGAATTCAATAAACCCCAGAGAAGGAAATGACAACCCACTCCAATGTTCTTCCCTGGGAAATCCCATGGACAGAGGAGCCTGGCGGGCTACAGTCCATCAGGTCACAAAAGTTGGACACAACTTAGCAACTCAACCACCACCATTCAATAAACCTACCGATGTTTGAATCTGTAACATCATCAATACCCTCCTCTCTGTGACTGTTCAGATATGTACAAGAGGTCCTCCAAGGCAGTGGCCACATGTGACTATTTAAATTGGAATTGGAATCAAAGAAAATTAATAATCCACTTCCTCAGTTGCACTAGCCACATTTCAAGAGCTAGTGGCTACTGTAGAGGGCCGTACTAATTGGAAAAAATGTTTCTATCATCATAGAAAGTTCTAGTGGCTGGTGCTGTGTATTCAGTACTGTTGTTTAGAACACAGAGGACCCCTGAGGCAGGCTCCCTGAGTCTGAATCCTACCGCTAATGCCCACCAGCTGTTACTTTGAGCATGTTACACACTCCAACTCAATTTCTTCATCTGGAGATGGGGAGGATAGTAGTACCTACCTCTTGGGATTGCTCTGAGGCTTAAGCAGCAAAGCACTGAGCACGGTCCCTGGCACATGTTAAGTGCTCAAGAAAAAAAACAACAACCCAAACCCCAAACAATACCATAGCTGCTATTATTATTTTTTTGCTGGTGGATGTGGACTCACCAGGGCTCTGCAGCCATGAGTGGGAAACTCTGGGGGTCAGGTTCACAAGTTGAGGGTGTGAGGTGCGTCTGCCGGGGGAAGCACACCGCTGTGTACAGAGCCCCTCTTCTTCTCAGCACCTCCTTCCTCATGCCCCGTGAAGCCAAGTCGAACGCGGCTCCACCAGGGCCAACTTACGTACAGGCTGCCTGTTCTCCGCGAAGCCCTTACGCAGGAAGATGCAGGCCGGCCCCAGCAGGTTGTGCATGACCGCGCAGTTCTGAGCCAGCATCAGGAGTGGTCCGGGGAGCTCGCTGCTGGCCGCCAGGCCCTCCTCGCTTGTCTGCACCACCGTGTAGCTGGTCTCCTCCTGGCGCATCTTCAGCCAGCACCAAGCAAATACAAAACAGAGGCAAGGTGTCACCTCTCTGGCCTAGCTGAGTCCTCCGGGCCCCAGCCTGGCTCCCGGTCCTAGAAAGGGCCCTTCTCAAGAGAAGACCTTGAGAGGCAAACACCAGGGTGCAAACGGCCCTCAGGATGCAGGGGGGCAGGCGACAAACTGGTCCAATAGACGGAGTCCCAGATCTTTGGTCAAAACGGATGCTCCAGGGAGAGCTGGGTGTGATACCCAATGTGTGGCACACCTGCAGACACACACACACACACGTGCACAGAAACACACCCTTGTGTGCAAACAGAAGCTCAGAGAGAGGAGTAGGCAGAGGCAGGCTTCTGTTCATTCAGGGAATAATGTCTTTTCCTAAGATGCTCCCAACATCCCAGCACAATCCTTGGGGCTAAGCTCCCCAACAGACCTCTGATCCTACCCCTGCTGAAACCCACTGGAGGGTAGTGAGGACCATCAGAGCTGGCAGCAGAGCGTGGGCTCAGCTAGTCTGCGAGACCAGGGGCCATGGCAAACAGAAATAAAGCAGGCAGGTGTGAGAGGCGGGGCCTGGGATAAGATGGATGCTCTGGGTCCTCTCTGAAGGGACAGCATGACGTAACTCCAGCCTGGTGTTGCCAGACCTTCCGATTTAAAGCACTGGGTGGGCTAAACAAAGCACTTCTGTCAGTCAGCTTCCACCCAGCTTGTGGCCTCAAGACTAGACGCTGTCTCCCATAAGCAATCCTCCTCGTCCCTCCCGCCTGTGCTGGCTCCGTGCCTGGTCCAGGGACCTCTGGAGGCTGAGGCAGGGGCCCTCTGTGCTGACCAAATATAGCTGTGCTCCCTGGCCCCGGCCAACCCATCCTCCTCCCTGATGGTTCCCATGCAGCTATAAAAAGTCAGCACTGCCCACAGACCGTCCCCTTAGGACAACAGCAGCGTCCAGACACAACATTCTCTCCTAGCCCAGCCTCCCCGCCAGGATGCCCAGCGTCCCCCTAGGTCGGGGCGGTCTGCCTTCAGCCCCCAGCTCGGATGCCTCCACCCCCAGAGTGAGGAGCTGGAGCCAAATCTTCCAAGGAAAGAGCAGTGAAAACTTAGAGGGCTGCCTCTGTCCAAGGACTTCAGAGTTGCATGTCCCACACATCCATTCTGCTGCATCCTCTTCCTGCCAGTTTCCTCCAGCTCCAAGAAGGTCACACTCAGGAGAAGATGCTAAGACCTAAGGGGTAGCCTGTCCTTCCAGGTGGACAAGCAGAGCAATCTCCCACATTTCACCCTGTCCTCACGCTCCTTCTCCTCAAACCTCCACAGTGTGGGGCTGCAGTTTAGACTCTTGTCCAACTTTTAAGCTTCTTCCAGGCCTAGAGAGGAAGGAGCAACATTCTGTTCCTCTAAGGGCAAACAGCCACACAGACCCGAGGTAGGGGACCTCAGTGCAAGGCCTGAGTCCAGGGAGTGCAATAAGGGTCACCCTGAGGGGTGATCAGGGTCCATTCTGGTTTTATGACCAAAAGAGGTTCAGAGCCTCAGCCACACTCACACAGGCTACAGGGACCTGGGTAGAGTGAGGGCAGGACCAGAGAGACCTTCTGGACAGAGGGAGCCAGGGAGTCAACTGTGGTTAAGCCCCAGGAAATAATCTCAGGAGATTTTTGCAGAGAATCAGCCTTTTTGTTTCTGGCTGACTTTCACTCCCTTGGCTCAGTTATGAGCACACCCAGGAGGAGGAGGCAGCAGGCAGCCAGGAACTCAGAGAGGAGCTTGAGTATAACTGGCTTTGGACTCAGACAGTCTTGGGGACAAATTCTGGCTCTGTCGCTTGCTCCTGTGTGACCTTGGGCAGGTCACTTCACCTCTCTGGGCTCTGGTTTCCTTCTTTGTCCAGCGGGGGATGATCAGGGCCACTCACAGGATTCTGTGAGAGGCAAATGAGCCGTTGTGCAGTGCCTAGAGCATGGCAAGAGCCAAATATGTGGAGTTGCCATGGTGATGATGATGATGATGACGATGATGATGATGATGCAACTTGAGAGATGTTGGGCGCCAGAAGGCATTCACTTCTGGCTGCAGAAGAAGTGGGAGAATATTTGCCAATCAGGAAAGAAGTGAGGAGGACAGAGAAAAATTTGCTCCCACGAAGCAAGAACCAGCGATGGCTGGGGAATTTCCACTGAATCTCTTGATGTTAACCTGGTCTGGCACCCAGTTGTCCCGGGAGGCAGCTGTTCTTCCCTGGCCAGTGATGGTACCTGACAGCCCAGTCCTGCCCAGCTCAGAGCCTGGAAGAGGCCACCTCTCTCCATCACCAATTCCCGGTCACCACACAGGAAGCCAAGTGGGCAGCGGTCTACGGGATGACAATGTTTCCTGGCACCAAGGGGACATCTCTTGAGTGCGGCAGGGCAACAGGAGGAACCAGCATGCCTCCTGACCTAACAGCTTTCTAACAACACAAGCTAGCCAAGACCGTGCTCCCTCTCATCGAAGGTATTCACAGAAGGAGGAGTTGAGTGAGGAAGCACTTGATGTGGTGGGAGAGGGCATTGCCCAGCGAGTGGAAATCTGGACTAAGATGACCTGTAAGGTCAGGTTCACGAATCTATGAATAACATCTCTGACAGCAGGAGAAAGAGAGAGAGGCAAAATTAAAAGCAAAATCCTTGCTCTAGATTCATACAGATCAGGGTTTACACCTCAGCCCGGCTCCCAGTCAGCGGTGGCATCTCAGGAACACTCTTATCTTTGAGTCTCGTTCCTTTCTCTAGAAAATAGGCAAGAGAACCATTAGGTGAAAAAGAGCAAATGAGATAACAGATGTTGGAGATCTTGTAGATATTAAGGAAAAAGCAATGTTTACTTTTTTTTTTAAATGAAACTGATGTAATACGTATTATGATCTTTTGCCTTATTCCATGGACTCAAAACCTCTCCTATTTCCTTTTCCTCATCCCTTGTCTCAGAAAATTTATGATTATGATTGTGATGATATGATTTTATGATTGTGAACCATAAAATTATGATTATGATGCTATTAACACTAGCTAACATATACTGAGGACTGCACCCCAGGCAGTGATCCCAGCTCTTTCTTTAGGCTCCACAATCACCTTAGGAGGTAGATGTTAGTGTTTCCACTTGATAGACAAGGGAACTGAGACCCAGCAGGGGTCAAATAACTTATCCAAGGTCACATGGCTAGAAAGAGGAGACCTCAGAAGTCTGAGTCATGGGTGGGGTGGGACAGAAGGACAGCTCTTGTTCTTTGAGTTCGCTTCTTGAAGGTCTGGACAGAACTCAGGGAAAGGGCATTCGCCCGAAGGTCCTCGAGACTAATTCAGATCCATTTCTACTTCTGTGCAACAGTGTGGAGGCCACGTCTGATGCAAAGAACTCTCCTTTAAGATGACAGATGACTGGGGGTGGGGGATGTGCACAGAAGAAACAGTCAACCCTCGGAAAGATCCAAGGAACAGCAAAGATTAAAAGGAATTTGATGTGAGCAGCTTAGCTACATGGGGAAGAAGATGAGCAGAAAAGCCTGAAATGTCCTAAATTGAGAGGCTGTCAAACTAACAGAGGGGGTAGGAACAGGTTGGGGGTGGAGGAGCCAGCCATTAGCTAACCTAGACCTTGGATAAGTCACTTAACCTGAGTGGCAATCAAGTTCCTTCTCTGGAAAATTAAAGAACTGGAGGAAACCATCTCTCATATTTCTTCTTCCTTTATGAAATATCTGTGGATTTCTTCTACGGCCTGACTACAGAGGGCCAGAAATACAGGCAGAGCCCACCTAAAGCAACATCCTACAGACGTAAGCCCAGGCTTGCAGGAAAGATGCTTTGAAGGTTATTCTTTGCTTTCCAAAAAGGATTCTTGCAAAAGGACATTATCCTGGTGTATAAGCAACGTACCAACTACAGAACGCAACTGACAGACACCTTTGCTGTATACTGCATTTCTCGATGGAAACAACCCTGGGGCCCTGAGCCAGACTGGCCGTATTTGTGAGTCTCTGACCTGACTCAAGAATTCTCAAGGGTAGAAGGGGATGTCCGGCTTGTTTCCTCTCAGTAACAACGGGATCTACTTCAAAACCCACAACTCTGAAGACCTTAGAGACCACCAGAGAGGGTCAGAGTCCCTCAGAGGAGATTAACGAACCCCTTCTCTACCGCTGGGAAAGAGCCAGCAGCAGCAGGGTCAAAGTCCAGCTTAACCCTCTTCTCATCCTGCATATCCTGAGGCATTCTGTCCATGCACATCCTAAGGCCCCTACATGGTTTCTTTCCTAAATCTTATGCAAATTCCCAAACACAGGCCCCCATGCAGCTCTAAGTCTCAACTTCAGCTCAGAGCCCCAGGACACAGACAACTGTGATAGGAGGGAATGCAGAAGCAGGAACAGGGAAGCGGCCCAAGACAGAACCCACAGGAAGGGAAGTGAGCTTCAAACGTCCACCCTCTCCGCCCCCAACCTCTGGGACAGATGGCAGGATGCCCGAATCTCCCACCCCAGGTCTGAAGAACTCCAGAAACATACCTTCCTTGAGAGATTGCTCAGTGGAGACTTGACACAGTTGCCCATCCTAAGCTGAGGCAGCCCCTTTCAGGATCCCTGGGTCCATGAAGGAGGCTCCCGGGGGCTAAGAGACCTGAGTCCCGGTCCCTGCCAACCCCAGTCTCCCTCTGCCTGCGCCGTGCTTCCTCCAAGACCGGCTGAGCCCTTTCTCCTGCGCGCGTGCTCTCTTACTCGTCTGCCTGTTCCTGCTCCCTGCTTCTTTTTTTTTTTTTTTGGGGTGGATTGTGTGTGTGTTCGTGTGTGTGGGTTTAACTTTCTGGACACTTTCTTAAGGAGATGAAGGCAGGAGGGGAGAGTGCAGGCACAGAGAAAATCGCCTGGAGAGCTGATGGCAGAGGGCAGCCGAGCTGGAGAAGGCTGTGGGATCAGCTACATGAGATTACAGCCGAGTCCTCTCCCGGTTCACTCCCCTTCCCTCGGCCCCTCCCCTCCCGCTGTCAAATCTGCAGGGAGATTGCCTCGGGGAGGGGAGCCCAGAATGGCAGCTGCAGCTGGGAATTAGGCCAGCAGACCCAGAAGGGGAAGCAGGCTAGTTTGGGCCCCCAAATCCACGGGGCCTCGCAGCTCTCAACCTTGTGTGTGCAGTCTCTCTCTCTCTCCCTCTCTCTCTCCCTCTCTCTCTCCCTCTCTCTCTCTCTCTCTCTCTCTCTCTCTCTCTCTCTCACACACACACACACACACACACACACACACACACACACACACGCACCCAGGGAAGAACAGGCATCTTAATCGCCCTGGACATCGCAGCTAGATCGAGAGATGGCGGCTCCTGTCGAGGCCCTGGAGATCTTGTGACGACTTTCCATCACGCTCCATTTTTCACACTTGCCTCCTCACTGAAATGGGATGAGACTCCACGGCTGGAAGCACAGTTGAGCCAACAGCAGCTCCTTCCGCTGGCTCCCTTCGCCGTGTGCAGTCTTTCCGACCCAGGGGAAGTCAAGAGCCGGCCCTGAGGGGTTCCTGACCAAGGCAGTGCTGGCCCAGTAAGCGTGAGCAACTGAGGGCGACGAACCTTCTCCCAAATCCTCTGCCTGACCCTGATAGAGCATCTTTCATCGGCTTCCTCAGGGCGCAGAGCAGAGAGGCCGCCCTTTGCAAAGGGGTCGTCAAGGTCCCATGAATGGAACTTCTTAGGTAGCCGGCACGTCCTCGTCCCTCCGGGTTCCAGCTTTGACGTGAATTCACCTCAAGCCTCAGATGTCATCATTGAGACCTACAGCCCGGAGCCAGATGACCCAGGAGAGTCTGTATCCTTGTTTCCCTGCACCCCTGCTTTTCTCAGCAGGGGGCACCAGAGACAGACTAGGACACCAAGCTCCTTCCAGGCCCTGATGCAAAAACCCTTCCGCGCACTGCTCTAAGAGTTTCAGTCCAGAGAGGGTCCTTTCGCAGGATTTTTTTTTGGGGGGGGGTCCAGTTTTGGGTGGCTGATCAGAGCTCCCGTTAGGGATAGATGGGTGGGGACGCTGACCAGAAGCTGCTGCAGGCCAGCTCCCAGGAAACTGGGAAGGCAGGTCCCTGGGTGGCTCTTGACAATCTGTCTCTTATACACATCTNAGTTTTGGGTGGCTGATCAGAGCTCCCGTTAGGGATAGATGGGTGGGGACGCTGACCAGAAGCTGCTGCAGGCCAGCTCCCAGGAAACTGGGAAGGCAGGTCCCTGGGTGGCTCTTGACAATCGTGCAGTGACGGCAATGGAATGGCTTAATCAGGGGTCATTCAGCAGCCCGGAGAGGGATATGGAGGAGGAGGGGCACCCCTTGAGGACACAGGAGAAGCCTGGGGTAGGGGAGAGGTTGTTGACGTCTAAAGGGTAGGAAAGAGGAGTGAAGATACTTGGGGGCGCAGAGCTGGGACGGAAAGAGCCACCAAAAATGCCTTCTTCAAAGACCTGTTTCTTGGAAGCAAAGCGGGAAGGCAGGGTTGTGAGAAAAGCAATAAACTCAGATGAAAGGGAAGGGTCTGGAGGCCTAGGATGAGTCCTGGCTCTGCCGGCTTCTGAACACTCACCTGGCAGGGCTCAGTTCCCTCAACTGATTATAAGATGTGCGTGACACAGATCAGGTACTAGAATGAGGAATTATTAACATGGAAGGAGGAAGTAGCATTTGTCCCATGTGCTTGGCTCTGGGAATGTTGTAGGAACAAGATACATACAGTCCCTGTTTTTAGATTTGATTCCTGGGTCAGGAAGTTCCCCTGGAGAAGGGAATGGCAACTCACTCCAGTATCCTCACCTGGATATCCATGGACAGAGCAGCCTGGAGGGTTACAGTCCGTGGGGTCACGAAGAGTCAGACACGGCAGAGCAACTAACACTTTCACTTTCACTGCTTGCAGGGAGCTTACATTCTAGCAGCAGGGCAGGAGATGCTAAAGAGCTATCAACTTACTGCATCACAGTTCAGGTCAGTCCCGTGAAGGGGAAACACCAACATGAGAATGTGAGCCAGAGGGATCTCAGTGCAGGGGGATCAGGAAAGACTTGCACACAAAATCTAGAGTCTTGCAGACTCTTTTGAAAAGCTAGGGCTTACCACAGACCCCAGAGGGGAGTTAGGCTCCAGGTAAGGTACAAACCCAATTTGTATGAGCTAAATGGATGGATATATGAAAAGACTGGACAGGGTGAAGCAGGCGCATTCTCAGTGCTGGCTGCAGACTAGCATCACCAGGGAACTTCCCCGAAGACGCTGATGGAATAGGTGTAGGTGAGCCCCGGGCATCGGTGTTGTTTAATACTCCAGGTAATTCTAACCTCCAGCCAGTGTTGAGAACCACTGATCTAGAGGTAAAGAGTTCAGCATGCGGAGCTGGACAGACCTGAGTTCAAATCTTGCCCTGCTGCCTACCAACCATGTGACCTTGAGGACTTGTTCATCTTTCTGAGCCTCGGTTTCTTTATTTATAAAACGGGTACTCTAATAACCCTTCCCTGGTAGGACTTATGAGGCGTTAATGAGATCACGCCTGCAAAGGGCTTGGCACAGTGCCCAGCACCTGGAAGGTGCCCCTTTCCCTGCCCAGCAGCCTTGGTCTAGCAGGGCCCCCACTAGGTCAGACCTGGTGACTCCTGCCCCCTGTAGGCCAGTCCAGGGCACAGCACCCATTTGTCAACCTTGGGATATGCTCTGTCCTTGGAGACAGGAGACAGGGCTTCTCTCCTTATGGAAAAGTCCGCCTAATTTGAAGAAATCCCATCCTTCTTTAGCAGAGGGGGTGCCGAAAGTAGCCTGGGGGCTTAACAGAAGAAAGGGATTTGGGATTCAAACCCAGAGCTCGCTTAAGCTATTTTAGGTTGGACAGATGGGGTGGTGATGGTTCCACATGACAGGAGTAGCTGCTGATCTTGACGAGGAAGATGGCTTGACCTTCAGCAGAAAACTTTACGAAGGGCTGAATGGTGGAAGCTTCCTTAAGGAGCAAAGCACATCGCATGGCCCCCACCTTCCCATCCCTATGCACTGTGGCAGCAGGCCTGGGCCTTCAGAAGCCACACTCTAAGTTCTGGAATGGGATAATAGGATCAGAGGGATGAGAAGGATAAACCCATTGCTGATTATTCCTGATTAGGAGGGAGGCTGGCTCTGAGCCCTGAGCAGCCCTAACGCCAGCATTTGAACTTGGGATGGCAGCCCAGTGTTAAGACACTGGGGGAAAGCTGGGTCGTGACCTGAGAGGTGCTTTGTGGACGCTTCTGACAAACAGGAAACACACTTCAGTGACTTTCTCCCAGCCGGTACAGTGTGGCGCTGGCAGACTGGAGAGAGACACATGTCATGTCACAGTCCTGCCTTTTACTTACTCTGGGACCTTTGGTCAACCTACTTCCCCTCTCTCGAGCCTGTCTCTTCATCTCTAAAATGGGGGGAGATGATGTTACATTTCACAGTTTGCTACGGAGATAAGATAATGAGAAGATGCTTTGTCCATTGTTTACTGGGCTCTAAACAGAGATCTAAAGTGCCATTGTTGCTTCTGCAAAACCCACAAACTAACACCAAGACACTCGTATCATCTACGCTGCTGCTAAGTCGCTTCAGTCGTGTCCGACTCTGTGTGACCCCATAGACGGCAGCCCACTAGGCTCCTNTTCCCAGAGTTCACTCAGACTCACGTCCATCGAGTCAGTGATGCCATCCAGTCATCTCATCCTCTGTCCGTCCCCTTCTCCTCCTGCCCCCAATCCCTCCCAGCATCAGAATCTTTTCCAGGGAGTCAACTCTTAGCATGAGGTGGCCAAAGTACTGGAGTTTCAGCTTTAGATCATTCCTTCCAAAGAAATCCCAGGGTTGATCTCCTTCAGAATGGACTGATTGGATCTCCTTGCAGTCGAAGGGACTCTCAAGAGTCTTCTCCAACACCACAGTTCAAAAGCATCAATTCTTCGGCGCTCAGCCTTCTTCACAGTCCAACTCTCACATCCATACATGACCACAGGAAAAACCATAGCCTTGACTAGACGGNGTGGATAAGCTGTTCCCTTCTCCAGGGGATCGTCCCAACCCAGGGATCAAACCTGGGTCTTTTGCGTTACAGGGGGATTCTTTACTATCTGTAAATGGGCTGTCCTAATTTTTTTTCCCCTTCAGAAATGAAGTTTTTACTTTCCGAATGCATTCCAAGTTCCACTGTCTTGAGCCATCCCTGATCTCTAGCACATAGGCGTTCAATCATCCTAAGAGGATACCACATCTTCTCTTTAGGCAGTTGGGTGGTGCGCCGTTAGCTAGCCACAAAGAGGATACCAGGGAAGGTCCTTGGTCGTTTAGCTCCTTCCTTTAGTGGCCTTCCTCACTTGGCTCAGAGACAGCTTTCAGACTATGTTATGCAGGCCCTCATTTTGACAATCATTCTGTTAATAATAATAATAACAATAACATGAACGAAGCTTGAGCCCTTTGCCAGCACCCACTCTGAGCCAGGCCATTTGGCATCCTTAACCTTGTATAACCCTCATAAGAGTTCTGCAAGGTAGTTTTTTATTGTTGTTGTTGTCAGTTTCATTTCTGAATGAAGAAACCCAGACCAGAGAGAGAAAATGACAGGCCCAAGGTCACTGCAGTGGGAAGTGACATTGCTGGAGTAGGAATCTTCAGCTCTGTCTCCCAACTCACCATCCCATGCCTTAGCCTCAAAAGCATGTGCTCTCCCTGCAGGCAGTAAGGACACTCTGTGAGGTCACTGGGAGAACCCTAATTTCCGTTCCCCCTAGTGAGGAAGTCTATCTTGATACCCTCAGTGTCACTTTGGCCCCTGGCCCTCCCTGACTCTGTTACAAATGGAAACAAGTTCTGACACAGCCCTTGGTAGTGAATCAACAACAGTAATAACATCCATAGACCCTTGCTCTAGGCCAAACTCTGTATATATCTTCATATCCCCTTTAATTCTCCCCCAAATCCATTGAGATACTGTGTGTCTGTGTGTGTTCAGTCATGTCTTACTCTTTGGAACCCTATGGATTGTAACCTGCCAGACTCCTCTGTTCATGGAATTTTCCAGGCAAGAATACTGGAGTAGGTTGTCATTTCCTTTTCCAGGGGATCTTCCCGACCCAGAGATTGAACCCGACTCTCCTGCATTGGTAGACGGGTTCTTTACCACTGCACCACCTGAGATACTATGATTATCCCAAATATGCAGATAAGGAAACAGGTTTACTGAGGTTAAGCGATTCACCAAAGGTTAAAAAAAAAAAAAGAACTTGGGAGACATGAAAAATATATTTCCCCAGGGCTATATTTTGCCCAAACCAGATACTATCTGAAAGTTTCTATATTCAGAATCTCATTTCCCTTCTCTTGGTTCTGACCTAAGGACAGAAATCTCCATGTAGAGAAGGGACAGAAAGACTAATTCTTGCAGGAGATTGGAGACTCTGACGCAGTCCCAGGCTGGGTTTTGTTGTTGTCACTGTCGTTGGAGCAGATGTCTTAGAGCCATCAGCAGGAAGCCCAGACTGGGTATGCCCAGCTTTAAAGAGAAAGTCTGCAGCTCCAGAGGCAAGAGCTTCCAGGGGGAGGTAGTAAATATTTGATGGGACCTTCCAGCTCCTCCTGACTCAGGTGACCCTGGTGACATTTCAGAACACCGAACTGGAGAACGGCCTTCATTTCATGACTGAGAAAGTAGAAGAAAGAAAAGCACATGAGCTGACATGCTCTGTGCTCACACAGGGCCCAGGCAGGCAAATTCTTCAAGGCTGGAAAGAAAGGGCTCCTTTTCTAGGAACGAAGTCGGATCACTGGCAAACTAAATAACCAGAAAGTGTGTGATCCTCAATGACCTACCCTTCCAAGCTTCCAGACTGCTAATCTCCACAACAGTCAGGACCATGCTACCCTCTCTACTTTCATCTCCATAATGCCCAGCAAATGCCTGGACAAAGCAGGTGATCAAAAAATATTTGATAAATGCAACCAATAGTTGTCACCGATTCAACTGGCATGGTATCCGTTTCGCAAGCCAGCCCACTCCTGCCCTAACCCCTGGCACCCCCTCCGTCACACAGAAGCCGCCGCAGTCAGCACAGCGCTGCACTGTCACAGCTCTGCATCCACATCTCTGCTCTGGAGAAACTGTTTCCAACTGCCTCAACTAACGAGGGCTCCTGGCAGGAACAAAGCCAGACTGCTGCCCTATCACACCACCACCGCAGCCCCGCGCAACCCGAGCCTACGTGCAGCCGCCTTCATGTCAGACCTTCACCGGCATCAGCCGCAGCAGAGTAGTATTTTGAAAAGGAACTGTGCACATCTGAAGCAAAACACACACGGCCTCCTTGGAGTTCTGATCTAGCCTGGCAAGCCAGGAGCTTGAAACGGCTTCTTTACGCTACATCCCAGCACAGAAACGCACAGGCCCGCCCCCACCCTCCATCCCCCCCACACCATATGCAAACACTCTGATCACATCTATGCATTAAGCCCCTCCTGGGCTGCCGCAGAACGGTGTCCACGCCGTGCCAAAGTGTTCGACTTAATGATGGACTTGGAACTAGACAAAATCCNACTCGCTTTTGGCGATGAGATGTGTATAAGAGACAGCCCTCCATCCCCCCCACACCATATGCAAACACTCTGATCACATCTATGCATTAAGCCCCTCCTGGGCTGCCGCAGAACGGTGTCCACGCCGTGCCAAAGTGTTCGACTTAATGATGGACTTGGAACTAGACAAAATCCTGGCTTCACTAGGGAGTTCACAGGTCCCTTTCTGCTGAACCTCTCCCCAGCACCATGGCCTCAAATTGTAGATCTGGATTATGACTACGGGGCCATTTCTAAAGGGCAGGTGCCCAGCTGCTTGGGGCTCTTGAGAGAAAAGAAATAAAATGAGCCCCTCGTGACCCCTTAGCGACCTTTCTGACCCTAGAATGCACACTAACTCAGACTAGAGATCTCTGGGTGTTCTTCCACGTGCCACAACTCGACAACTGCCCGCTGCCATCCTTGTGGCATACAACCTCCTTGAAATACCCTCAAAGTTCCAGTTTGAGCCATAGTTCTTACAGCCCTCCATGTCTACCCACACACTTCTCTTTTCTCAGATTTTTTAGTTCTCCTAACTTTTCCCAGGTCTTTGGAGCCACCACAGGCAGTGGCTAGGGTCCCTCATCGCCTGACAAGGCTGTGTACCCCAAAGTCCCCTCTTTTGACCCCCAGACTCCATGTTCATTCATTGGTCTTCTCGGTCAGAGGCCAAAAGAGTGGGTTTGGGGCCACCTGCTCGGAGCACCCCTCCTTGACCCCTGCAAATTTCCAGGCGGTTTGTGGAGGTGGCTCCTTTCCAAGACTGGCCCGTTCTGGCAGGTGGAGGGAGTCTAAGCGGTGGCGCCTGGCCCGGAAGAGGCCCGGAGCGTGGACAGCGCACAGGGTGCTGAATCAGGCACCGGGGAGGAGGAAGCGCGAGGACTAGGGCGCCAGGCGGCGGGAGGACCTGAGGAGCGTGACCTGGGGGCCGCGGGCAGCGGGAGGAGGTCTGTGGGTGCGCAGTCGCGGCAGGGTCCCGAGCGCCTCTCCAGGGAGCGGGTGGGAGGCGCGGCCCTTACCTGGCCGAAGGCGGAGCTGAGCATGGGGCGCAGCTGGTGGAGGAACGGGTCTGCCTCGGACGCGGCGGCTGGAGCGGAGTCCCCGCGACCCGGGGCTCGNGTCCCGAGCGCCTCTCCAGGGAGCGGGTGGGAGGCGCGGCCCTTACCTGGCCGAAGGCGGAGCTGAGCATGGGGCGCAGCTGGTGGAGGAACGGGTCTGCCTCGGACGCGGCGGCTGGAGCGGAGTCCCCGCGACCCGGGGCTCGCAGTGAGCCCCGGAGGCCGAGCGCCGGGGACAGACCCCGTTCCTCCCCATCCCGCCCGCGGGCCGGCGGCAGCGGCGACGGCGGCGAAGGTCGGGACGCCGCGGCCGGCGGCGCCTCCCGGGGCCTGCAGTGCGCTTGGGGGAGCCCGCGCCGGCTCCCCCGCGCGCGCTCCNGGGGAGCCCGGCTGCCCCCGCTCGCCGCCGCCGCCGCCGCCTTCAGCAGAGACGTCTTGGACTCGCTTTTGGCGATGTGCGAGCTCATCGCGGCGGGGCCCGCGCTCGCATGGCCCGGCGGGGGCGGCGCGGTGCGGCGCGGCGCTGGGCCCCCGGCGGGTAGAGAGCGGGGCGCCCGGCGGGAGCCGAGCCCGAGGACGCGCTGGAGGCGGGCGCCGTCCCCCGGCCGCTTAAATGCGGCCCCGTCGCCGCCGCCCATGTGACAGCGCAGCCTCTACGCCCGGAGCCCCGAGCTCCCCGGCGGCTGGCGGTGCGAATCTGGGGGGGCCGCCGGCTGTCCCCGAAGAGTCCACCCCCGGCTCCCCGGCGGCCCAGGTACCGCCGCGCCCCGCCCCTTGCCCCGCCCCGCGCTCGAGGAGCCCCGCTTCCGGGCGGCCCCTGGCGGCGGAGGGGGCGCTGCGGCGCGGCGTGGCACGCGCGAGGGAAGGGGCTCGGCGGCGAGCCCCGAAGACGCCCAGACCTTGGTGGCGCCGGCGGTGCCCGGGAGCACGCCCGGAGGTTCCCAAATAACCCACAACTGCCGGAACCTCCAGAAATGCTGGCGGGGTGCACTGTCCAAGGGATACAACTTTCGAAAAGATGACGAGAGAAGTGAAGGAAGTAAACTCGAGACGCAAGGAGGGTGAAGGCAGGCTGTGTATGACACCGCCACCCCGAACCCCGGAGCCAGAATAGCGTGGAAGGACACTGCTGGAAGGAACGGCTCCCTTCTATGGGGGCTTCACCCATTACCAGTACTCTGGAATGGGACCAGGATGACAGTTCTCAGAACCGAAGAGAAGCCAGGTGGCACCCGTGTAAGCTGGACTTTGCAGGGTCTGGTGATGCTCAAGTCTCAGGTAGGACCTATCTGCCGCCCCTCCAGCTCTTGTCCTCCTCCTGCCCTCTTGCCCGTATAGATGGTAAAGAAATTTCTGCTCTTGGTAGGCAGGCAGGAAGTCCCATAGGCCTGGTTTGCCTCTCAGACCCCAGCTCTCCCACTTACCATCTGGGTATCTTGGGCAAGTGTCATCAGCCTCTCTCACCCTTGTTTTCTGTTCTGTAAAATGCAGATAATAATCATAACTAACTTCTCGGTAACATCTGATGACACTATCACGTAAAAGGCCCAGCCCAGTGTTCACAGCAGGGCCACCAGTGCAGTTCAGGAAGTTCCCTTCCCTCTGCACCTTGTAAGGCCCCATCCCCAACTCTTGTTTAGTAATGGGATACCAGAGACTTGAAAGGATGGGGTGTGAACCTCCCAGGCTCTCCCTGTTCTGGTCTCTCCAAATCACATGGATGATGCCATCCATGCAGGAAAGTGTGAAAGTCGCTCAGTTCAGTTCAGTTCAGTCGCTCAGTCATGTCTGACCCTTTGCGACCCCATGAATCGCAGCATGCCAGGCCTCCCTGTTCATCACCATCTCCCGGAATTCACTCAGACTCATGTCCATCGAGTCCGTGATGCCATCCAGCCATCTCATCCTCGGTCATGTCCCAACTCTTTGCGACCCCCTGGGCTATACAGTCCATGGAGTTCTCTAGGCCAGAATACTGGAGTGGGTAGCCTTTCCCTTGTCCAGGGGATCTTCCCAACCCAGGGATCGAACCCAGGTCTCCCACATTACAGCCAGATTCTTTACCAGCTGAGCCACCAGGGAAACCCATCCATGCAGGAGAACAGGGCAAGTCTCATCACAGCCTCGACTCCACAGAAGGATAGATGGACAGATTGCCAATAAGCTACACTTCACTCCTGCTGAGGGTTCACCCCTCTCTGTACTATCTATGCAAACATCATTCCATATGCAAGGATTTAAGTACAAACAGGATGGGAAGAGCTGCCCAGAAGCCAAAGTGAATAAGGGAAATTCCTTTTGTTCTCCAGCAAATTGTTCCCCGCAGCCAATCCCACTGACAGAGGAACCTGGCAGGCTACAGTCCATGGGGTCGCAGAGTGGGACAAGACTGAGCCACTAGCACTTTCACTGTTCACTTTCACCTACTCTGAGGGCCTGAATTGCCACATCAAAACCATCAGGTTTCTGGAGTACAAATGGTGAGGCAGGCTGGGGTGCCTCATTGCCATGTCCACTCTCTCGGAGTCCCAGGTCAGTCAGTGTCTTACCTGTTCCAGCCCTCAGAGTAATCAGTGTTGGGCAGGATTAACAACCAATGTCCATTCTGGATAAATCACAGGAGATAAAGTACCTTATCTGAATCCTTCCAGAGCTTCTGAAAGCAGTGAGCTGAAGGGTATTCTAAATCCCCACTATGCCCCCTCTTGATGAGCTTTCCGAAATTCCCTCAGTATTGTTGGGTAAGACCTCTATTAGCGACCAGTTTCTGAAAAAGTGAAGAATCTGGTTACATCACTTATGATCTTAAATAAAACAAATTAAGATTATGTTCATAGGACAAGTGGATGAAACACTTGCCCTCAGATCCTAGATTATACTGGATATAGGCCAAGATGCCATTTCATTTGTAAAATTTGTTAATTTGGACATTCACTTGACAAATCCTTCTAGAACCAGGTGCTGTGTTAGTCACCTGGGATATAAAGATTCATCCACTCATTCCACAAACACTTGAGTGCCTGCTGTTTGCCAGGCACCATGTTAGGTACCAGGGACATGGTGGTTAAAATCCCTAGCAACAGATGGACAACTGGAGATGCACAGATAATTAATGGTGACCAACTGGTGGTGTTTAGTGCAGTGAAGAGATAGGAAGTGGGTAGGAGAGGAAGACTTAATGGAGGGTGTTACCTTAGACTGTGTTAGGAAGGCGCTTTCCAAAGAGGGGATGTTTGAGCAGAGATCGAAGTGAAATAAGGGAGCAAGCCAGGGATATATCCAGAGCCAGCAGTTTTCTGGCAGAGAGGAGACAGGTCAAAAGTCCCAAGAAGAGGGACTTCCCTCGTGGTCCAGTGGTTAAGATTCAAGCTTCCAATGCAGGGGTGAGAGTTCAATCTCTGGTCAGAGAACTAAGATCTTACATGCCTCATGATGTGGCCAAAAAGTTAAAAAAAAAAAGAAAGAAAGAAAGAAAGTCCCAAAGAGGGAATGACTTGGCACTTCCCGGAGAAGCAGAGACAAGTGGAGCTGGGGTGAGCAAGCAGGAGAGCGATAGAGATGAAACTGGAGAGGAAGGCAGGGGCCAGAAAGTCCAGGACTTTGGGAGTTTTTAAGTAAACCACTAGCAGGTTTGTGGTAGAGACGAGGCACCTGGTTGTTCGAGGAGCATTGGTGGCTTCGCAGCAAGTCCGTTGCCCGGATGGAGACACGGCAGCGTGAGCCGGCCAGGTGCTGTTGCGTGGAGCAGGTGAAGGAGCAGGGTGGCTTGGACTAGGCCGAAAATGGGGGAGGCAGGAAGAGGCGATCAGTCAGGAGATTCGTAAAGAATCACGGTAAGCTTCGGTTCCTGCTCTCCAGGAATTTGCACACACACAAAAGCAAAAACAAAAAAAAGGATAAACCCTGCTATAATATCAAGGGAAATGTGCGATAAGGGCAGGACAAGCTAGGTTATGCGGGAGCACCAAGCGGAACCCTTAAGGGAGCTGGAGAAGCATCAGAGAAGGTGACATTTGAGCTGCGTTTTGAAGAAGTGAAATTCCACCAGGTGAATAAGGAGGGGAAAAGGAAGGTCATTCCAAGGAAGGGGGGCAGCTTCTGTGAAGGCTTGGGAGTGTGAACTTGCAGAGGGACTTTAGGAACTATCTATGGTTTGTGGGGAGGAGGGGTAAGGGCTGGAAGACAGGCCTGGAAAGGTGATTGGACCAAACTGTGAAGGCTCTGGAATGTGATATAGTCAAGAATCTGTCCTTTATTCTATAGACAAGACAGATGCCTTGACGGTTTTATGCATGCATATAGGACATAAGCAGAACTGTGTTTTTGAAGAAAATGATGATGTATTGTGGAATAGACTTAAAGGACACTGAAAGCAGGACCAAGCAGGAAATTAGGTCCACTTCTTTAACATAAATGCTCAAGTCCCTGCCATGTGCTAGGCACTGGAGACAGAGCAGTAATTAAGGGAACACGGTGCCTTTCTTTATGGATTGTGAGTCTGATGGGGAGGTAATAACGACTAAAAGTAGACTCGGGGTCAGATTCAGGAAATATTTCAGAAATGTCACTGTTAAGACATGGCAAGTTCTGGATGTAGAAAATAAGAATGGCTTGCCTCTCTGTTTTTTGCCATTAATGGGAGTATAGATACTGCAAAGTATCCTGCCATGTAGAAATAATTTTTAAAATAATCCTTTTGGATTATACATATTTTTATAGCTTTAAAAGCATTGTCACATAAAGCCTCTCACTTGCCTTTAAATGTTATACAAATTGCAATTATTAACAATTATATGTTGTGTTATTTGACTGCATAACCTTTGATGAAAGTTACACAAAAGAAGAGCTGTTGTGGAGTGCTGGAAAGACAAAAGGACAGTTAAAAAGGGAAGATAGGTCTGGGACCACATTAGTGTAGAGAGAACAGTGTGTTTAGCTGTCTTGGTGTCTCATTTCTAGCAGCATGCATTCAGAGGAGTAAGGCAGGATTAAGGGCAAAGTTTTTTAAATGTACACGGACTTCTCATTTAAAATGCCTCAGTCTGATGATGTCATGTCCCTGTAGCAAACTCCTTTAAAAACTGTTCTGTCCTGACCAGAACTTATGTCATGTTCAGAGTCATGAAAAAGGTGAACAGCAGTGCTTGGATTAATTCTCCTGACGTTTCCTGTCGAGCTGGCTCCTTTCTGCCACTGTCAGAATCAAATTTTGTACTTAATCTCTCCCTTGTTTTCAGATGACAAAATCTCTGTTAGGTTTCAGAAAGCTGGGATTACAAAATGTTCTCATGGCTTTAAGTCCTCTGTGGTGATTGGGGAACTCGAGAAAGGATTAGATGAGAATTTTTTTTCCAAGGGGTCGGCGGGGAAGGGACAGTCAGTGAACTGAATAGGGGATTCCTTTTCGGATATCTGCCTTTGGACCCAAATGTTCATCACTTAAGAGGATTCCAAGATTTTTAAAATAAAATGAAAAGGGATGTGGATTATAAGAATATATACACAGATACCAACACTGAACTGTACGTTTGAAACTAGACTTCCTGCTGTGTATAAATTATAACTCAATACAAAGAAAAATCAAGCAAGCAGGACAGACAGAGCAAAAATAATTAACACTGACAAGTAGAACCAACTACCAGATTGTCTTAGGGACACGAATTATGATTTTCAAAATAGTGGGGACTGAATTCCACTGGAAGAGGCTCCGACGGTGAGGCCAGGGTTTTCACCAGCTGATTCCTATGTAGGCCATTAGCCATCCATGGTTTTGGGGGTGCAGTTTGTTTGTACCCCTCCTCCTAGCTAGCAAATTCTTTGTTTACTTGTTCCCTTGTTTCAAGGGCAAAGGAGATAAAAAGCATAGATGAGGGAAATTCATGGGGTCGCAAAGAGTCAGACACGACTGAGCAGCTGAACTGAACTGAGCTGAACAGATGACAGGTCAGAGGTTACCATTTTAAGGACAGCCTATCTGATCTCCAAGTATTAACCATATCACCACCATCATCCTTATTCAGAGCATTCCTCTTTGTCTTCCCCTAACCCAAAGCAGTTCTCAGCCTCTCTGAGATCTTGACTGGATACAGGAAGTGATCTCACCCCCCTACCCTCGCCCTGCCATGTGTTATTCCTTTAATACGATTGCCACACACCCCTGGCACACCCCTACACTGCGTAGACACACACTCCACATACAACACAGCGGAAATAACCATTACATCCATACAGTTTCCATCAGCTGAAATGTAGCTCATGTTGAGATGACCTAAGGACATTCCAACCATGCTGGCCTCCTTTATTATCTGTCTTCCCCACTAGACTGTGTGTTCCATGAAAGCAGAGACAGGGTTTTATTCACTACTATATATCCAGCATCTAGCAAGGTGGCTGACACATAATAGCACTGTAGGTGCACACCTGACATTGAGTGAACGAGTCACAAATAGAAAGCAGCAAAACGTGTTGTTTTTAGAGAAATTAGTTCCCTCTGTTTGGACTCAGTGGTGGGGAAATGGAACTGAAGAATATTCCACGTGGTTTGCTTTGTTTTCCTCCATCAGACAGATCGTGTCTATCGTCTGTATGTGCAGCCTGGATCCTGAGTGACCAGCCAGCGTAAAGGTACATGTGACCTTTGAAGGACCGGGCATGTTTTTGCCACAGGCAGGAGGGTTCTATGCTTTAATTGCCTGGAGGTTCCATCCAAAATTCGAGTCAGCCAATAGTGCGGTCTGTGAGCAGGGCGGTTACATCTGCGGCACTTGGAGTTGAGCCTGGCTCGACACCGGAGCAGACCTCCTGGTTCTGCATGGTTGAAAACAAAGTAGCAATGGGCACTCACAGCGCTGCATGAAAAGGTAGAGCTTGCTCATGCGATCACCTAAAATAACAGCCTCTCAACAGACTTAAAAATTAGCAGAAGGATGTGAGGCACTTGGAAACGCAAAGGTAGAACTATTTACCAGTTGATATGGAAGTATTTCAATATTTTCACAATTGGAGCATATCAGTTCATTTCCGGCCCTAAGTATTAATATCAGCAGAACTGTACCCACCACAGGCTGCTTGAGAAGCCTTTGTTCCCTTTTAGATGAGCTACATGGGCAGCATCTTTGCCTGGACATCTGAACATTGTGGTTTCACTGACAGGGCCTTGTTGGGAAGCTCCTTCCCTTACAGAGTGCTGAGATAATTTTCCTTAAGCAAAGATGACATCACTGACCTGAAGGCGGATCGAGGCAACTGCCCTATCTGGGGAACAATCATTCCTGCAGGTATGTGACTCACACGAGCAAGAGAGAGAGAAAAAGAAATTCAGAGACCTTATCAAGCAGATCTCTGCTCTCCTGCACTCTGACACAGCCAGCCCCATCCCTAGGCTATGTGTAACCCAGCAACAAGGATGGACCGGGGACCAGGCTGGGTGAGGAAGGTCTGGAGCTGAAATTGCCAAAGATGCTTCAGACTTTAATGGAGGAGGGCGTTTAGAAGAGATGCGGCAAATTCTCTGCCCTGGCAACTTCACTTTCTGTTCTCTTTTTATCTGCTTTCAGTATTTCCAATTAATCTTGGAATAAGAGCCCCAGGCAAGAAGCCAGCGGTGCCTGAGGAATGCTAAAGAGCAGACTGAGCCAGGGAAACAAATGCCAACGAGGGGACCCCACAGCAAAGAGACAGACACCGTGAGCAACTCTCCCGTTACCATGAGGCTCGCGAGGCGTGTGTGCGGGTCTCTGCGTTGGCACCATCTGCCAATTCCTCAGGAGGACAGAACAAACCAGCGAGGCATGAAGATTAGATTATGTAATGCGCGAGGATTGCTGTTTTCAAAGAGGAAACAAATGGAACGAATTGATTTGCTTGTCAGAGTCATGTCAGTAAAGGAGACCCATTCCCTCCTCTTCCAAGAGGACTTCATTAAAGAGGGGGATGATTTCACAGAATCAGAAAACGTGAGACCACAATGGACTCCATTCACAAGAGCAAGTCCAATTTCCGGAACTGCACTGACAAACCCGCTTCTCGTCCTCTGGCCTGAAAAATGACTATTCAGCCACTACCTAAAAGGTACCAACACGCAAGGAACATAATTGCCAGTTGCCATCCACGAGATTCAGAACCTAGGCGCTTTGCCTGAACTGAACTCGCTCGCTTCTGGGGAGGGAAGCAGCATCTACTTTTGAGTCCAGTAGGGTCATAGGTATATTCCAAGCTCTAAATAAGTGCTTCTTTGATAGGTTGGGGAGGTGTTCTGAAAAATACGTGCATCGGGAAGAATTCCTTGCATTTCTGGGATTCTTTGGTCAAAGCTGGGCTTCTCTCAAAATGTCCAGCTTAATACTTTTTATAAAATGTTCAGTAGATCCAAAGAATAAACACGTGATAACCTTGAACCTCCTGCCACAGGGCCATCCCTAAAGGTTTCATTGTCTAAGACATCAAGATTTAAATGTCAGGTATTTATTCAGCTTGGAAATGAAACCCGCTGTACCAGATATTTTTCCATTTGCCCTTCCTGATCTACTGTCTGACCTGGGATGCTCCCCTGTACAGACTCCATGGACTTGACACTCTAGCTTCCATTTGGGTACAGCCAGTGGGAGGTGGCAGCAGCAGACTGGAGGGCAGAAAGACACTGAGGGTGATGTATTTATTTCCCTGCTTCCCTCCCTGCCAGGTTGGTTATGTCTTTTGATAAAAGGTCACTGCTCCCTCTCAAGGCAGCCCTTTCCACACAGCTCTCTTTCTGGGTTCTGGAATTTCTCCCTCCCTTTCAACTTTTAGCTCTAGGAATGGTAAAGACCCCAGTTATTCCTAGCCCCCTGGATACTGCACTCAGTTCACTACTGTCCAACTCTTTGCGACCCCCTGGACTGCAGCACGCCAGGCTTCCCTGTCCATCACCAACTCCCGAGCTTGCTCAAACTCATGTCCATTGAGTTGGTGATACCACCCAACCATCTCATCCTCTGTCGTCTCCTTCTCCCGCCTTCAACCTTTTCCAGCATCAGGGTCTTTTCTAAGGAGTCAGTTCTTCGCATCAGGTGGCCAAGTATTAGAGTTTCAGCTTCAGCATCAGTCCTTCCAACGAACATTCAGGACTGATTTCTTTTAGGATGGACTAGTTGGATCTCCTTGCAGTCCAAGGGACTCTCAAGAGTCTTCTCCAACACCACAGTTCAAAAGGATCAGTTTTTTGGTGCTCAGCTTTATGGACATTGCACTACCCCTGTGATTTCCCTACACTTTACCCAAACCTTTGTAAATAGTCCCTTTATTAAACCCTCCTCTAATTATATAATTTGAACATACCATCTGCTCCTTATACAGAACCTGACTGATACACCTACCACACGTGTCAGTCTGTTCCAGGCCCTGCACCGCAGTTGTTTTTTTTTTTTAAAGAGCGGCAAAATGAATAATACAATATGCTACTACTTTATAGTTATTCTCAATGTTCACCTTTTCACAATGCTATAATAACAACTTAAAGATAAAACCTAATTCCTCCTTACAACATAATTGTGCAGTAGCGTTTGTATGAGCTAAATATAAATTGAGAACAAGCTTTTTCATGCCATCAAAATTCATGTGAACAACTATAAAGAGAAAGCTATAGAACTGATGCCCCCGGCTTGAGATTTAGCAGATTTATCCCAGTATTTAAATCAACCACACAAGTACTCAAATGTCTACTACATGGCCAGAAAGATGGAAATCTCACAGTGAGGAATAACATCGCCATGGGCTCTGACATGGTGAAATGTGGTATTGTTTTATGCAATAAATGTGTTCCTAAAAAGTTGAATAGGGACTGTATTTCCATAAATCAAGCAATAAGTTGGATCAGGGGGACCTCACTATTTGAATAATCATTTTGTAAAAATAATCACCCTTTGATCTTATGAACCAATTCCACTTTTTTCATCCATCCAGAGTACTTCAAATGAAATTTATCTTTAGTCTGTAGGGAGACTTGGTCTCCTTCCGTGCTCTCGGAATAGCAGAATTTGTGAAATGGAATTCAGAGGAAAGATAAGGGAACTACCATTTATAGACCACATAGAATGCTAGGCAATTTGCATCTGTTAGCACATTTAATCCTGGAGGTAAATGCATATTCTATCATTCCCTTATTTTCTCCTTCTGAAAAAAAAAATTATTTTGGCAGGTATGGAATTGAAAAATCCACTTGTTTTTTTAATGAGAAAACAAGGCAAAAATATTGTCCAGTGCAGGGCCATAAACACTGTTATTCCCCAACCTCAGTGGCTTCCCACTGCTCTTAGGATCAAGTCCAAAATTCTTCAGCGTGCCATCGTTCGCCTCAGTTCTCTCAACCATCCCGGCTTCTCCCCACTCGAAGGCCCTGTGCGCTGTTCCCAGATCTGTCAGCAGCCTCCCTCTCCCCTCCTCCAGACTGAGACGCATCCGTCCGGTTTCCACTCGCCTGACACTTGTCAGGAAATGTGTGTCTCCCCAGCTGGGGGTGTCACTGCACCCCCAGATCGGAACACCAGTGAAGAGCTGAATGCTCAGTTGTTGCCTAACTGAACCCAGGAGGCCTGCCCTGCCTGATGATGGCCATTTCTCTACCAATTCTTTGGACCCAGGTTTCCTTTGGTCTCTGGGCCCGGCAAAGCATCCCTCAATAATGAAAAAGGTCAAAAGCACCTCTGAGGTTCTACAAGGTGTTTGCTTTCTTTATTCCCCTCAGGCATATACCCAGGCACTCCAAGATCTGAGATGAGGAGGAGAACACGACAGTGCCCAGAGCCCCAGGGGGGAGCATAACGTTCCTCCTGCTTGGTGCCTTGGACTCGTCTGGCTTCCGGCCCTTGTGGATGCTGCGCGTGCGCGAGAGGATGACTTACCGTGTTATCTCGCCACCCTCTCCCAGTTGTTGCAGCTGCACATTTCAGCCTGGTCCGATTGAAGAGAGGAGGCAGTGTTGGAATGGGAGAGAGATTCAGAAGGTCACTGAGGCGGTCAGGGTGGGCTTGGGCTGTAGTGAGCATCACCCAGTGACAGGCATTGCATTAAATGGCCCCAAGGACTTTGTGTAGTAGGGACCAATGTGTCCGTTTTACAGATAGAGAAAATGAGCCTCCTGTGGCTTGGGGGACTTGACCACAGCCACCAGTAACGACAGTCCTGGGATTTGAACCCAAGTTTCTCTAGATCCCCAACACCCAAGCTCTCTTAGGCCCTTGTTCCTTCTTCAAAAGTAAAGGTTGTTTTCCTGAAGTGTGGGCACCACTGGGAATGAGTTCCTGCACTCCTTCCCTGGTAATGCAGAGCCACCTACCTGCCTGGGTTCATGTCTTACCTGTGTGACTTTGAACTAGTCATGTCACCACTGAGCCTCATCATTGTTATAAAATGACACGCCTGCCTGCCTTCCACTACTCAGAAAAATGAATTCTACCCACCAGATGCCAGGTACTGTGCTAGGTAATTTCGGAGTGTGCACAAAACAGAAGCGATCGTGTGAGTAAATGAGATACTGTATGAACAGGCTAATAAACTCCAAAGCCCTTTAGTAATGTATGAAATGGGCTCTGGGACTTCCTTGGCAGGGAATGCAGGTTTCATCCCTAGTTGGGAAACAGATTCCTGAATGCCCCTTGGTGTAATATTCATTGGAAGGACTGATGCTGAAGCTGAAACAACAATACTTTGGCCACCTGATGCGAAGAACTGACTCATTTGAAAAGACCCTGATCTGGGAAAGATTGAAGGCAGGAGGAGAAGGGAACGACAGAGGATGAGATGGTTGGATGGCATCACCAACACAATGGACATGAGTTTGAGTAGGCTCGGGGGTTGGTGATGGACAGGGAAGCCTGATGTGCTGCAGTCCATGGGGTTGCAACAAGTCGGACACGACCGAGTGATTGAACTGAACTGTAGCCAAAAAAAGGGGGGGGCTTTCCTGGTGAATGAAGAATCCACCTGCCAATACAGGAGACACAGGTTCGATCCCTGATCTGGGAAGATCCCACATGCCACAGAGCAACGAAGCAGCAAAGCTACTGCTGAGTCAGTGCTCTAGAACCCAAGAGCCACAACTACTGAAGTCTCTGCCCTAGAGTCTGATCACAACAAGAGAAGCCACCTCAATGAGAAGCCTGCACACCGCAACAAGAGAGCAGCCCCCGCTTGCTGCAGCTAGAGCAAAAGCCTGTGCAACAATGGAGACCCAGCACAACCAGAAATAAATTTTAAAAAGGGGTTCTGCCAGTATGTGTAGTGAGTTAGACGACAGCAGGCACCATGCAGGAAAATGAAGAAAGGAGAGGGAATACGGAGTGTGTCGCACAGGTAAGATTTTAATAGAAGGGTCAGGGTTAGGTCTCTCCTGAGACATCGGGATTTGAGGGAAAAAAAAAAAAAACAGAAACCTGAGGAGATGAGGGAAGAAAACTGGGCAAGTTTGGATCCATTTCCCCTTAAGAACAGATGAAATCTAAATGGGGCCTGGCGTCCCCATGAAGCCTGCCGTGCACCAGTGGGCCTCCGTCATCCAACAGTGGGCAGCGCTGCAGTGGGTTCCTCTCAGCTGGCTCCTGAGGAAGTACCCACAGCCTGTTACAGGTATGAGGATTCACAGCCAACAAGCTCTTCCCTTGCATCTCCAGAGAAGTGGGTGTTCCCATCAGTGAATTGCAGACGGGTCTTCCATGCCCTTGTAAATGTCTGATTTTTGCTCCATTGAAAACAAAAAGAAGCAGGAAGATGTCAGCCTATGCCGACATTTTGCTGCCATGTCCCATCTTGGCCCAAACACACGTAGAGGCTCATTCACCCAGATGCATCTGCTCAAAGTCCCTAATGTAGGTTGAAGAGTGCTGGTGTATGCCTGCTTCCAGGCCCCAGAGCTCTGCAGAGAGAAGCCTAGTCTGGGAGAAAAATATCAAGCTGGCCTTGGCCAGCTCTCCTTTCAGCACACATGTTTGTTTGTTTTTTAAAGAATATCACAGGAACCAGGATGATGGGATTGAGCAAAATGACTGTCCAAACTGGGAGGCCACTGGGGGTGAGATTAGCTGTCCAAGGTCACACAGCAAGTCTGTGAAAAATCCCTGTGATTCATACTGCCAACGAATACTCTTCGAATGCTATATATGTGCCANTGCTGCAATTCATGGAGTCACAAACAGTCGGACATGACTGAAAGACTGAACTGAGCTGAACTGAGCACCTTCCTCAAAGGGAAATTTTTTCCCCACTTTTTTCAGGTAGATAAGGGGAAGGCAGAGAATTCTTCCTGCATCTGTAGATTCCCACCTGCCTTCAGTTCAAAATAATCCTTATTTTATTTCACACTGGTAGGTTCGGAGGTGGCATATGGGTATACCTTGGAGATATTGTGGGTTCAGTTCCCAACCCATCACCGTAAAGCTAGTCACAATTTTTTTGGTTTCCCACTGCATGTAAACATTAAGTTTACACTATATGGTAGTCTGTTAAGTGTGCAAAAGCATTATGTATTTTAAAATGTACATAACTTAATAAGAATATTTTATTACTAAAAAAATGCCCAAACAATGAAAACAGTAACATCAAAGATCACTGATCACAGATCACCATGACAAATACAGTAACAACGAAAAAGTCCGAAATCCTGTGAGAATTACTAATATTTGACAAAGAGACACAAAGTGAGCAAATGCTGCTGGGAAAATGGCAGGAATAGACTCGCTATATGCAGGATTACCACAAGCCTTCAATTTGGGGGGAAAAAAAAACCAGTACCCATGAAGGCAATAAAGCAAAGCACAATAAAACTAGTTTCGTGGTGGTGGTACAGTTACNCAAAGTGAGCAAATGCTGCTGGGAAAATGGCAGGAATAGACTCGCTATATGCAGGATTACCACAAGCCTTCAATTTGGGGGGAAAAAAAAACCAGTACCCATGAAGGCAATAAAGCAAAGCACAATAAAACTAGTTTCGTGGTGGTGGTACAGTTACTAAGTTGTGTCTGACTCTTGCGACCCCATATACTGTAACCCTCCAGGCTCCTCTGTCCATGGAACCTTTCTGAACAGAATCACCTCTCTGTGGTGGTCTGATTGAATGGAATACATTTATAAGAATTTAAAAACATTCCTCCAGGAGTTTTATAAAAATCTATGATGTTAAGCTGGACAGATAGTTCTAAGTAATAAGGCTCACTTCATGGGAAATAGATGGGGAAACAGTAGAAACAGTGGCAGACTTTATTTTTGGGGGTTCCAAAATCACTGCAGATGGTGACTGTAGCCATGAAATTAGAAGACGCTTAGNTGGGAAGATCCCACATGCCACAGAGCAACGAAGCAGCAAAGCTACTGCTGAGTCAGTGCTCTAGAACCCAAGAGCCACAACTACTGAAGTCTCTGCCCTAGAGTCTGATCACAACAAGAGAAGCCACCTCAATGAGAAGCCTGCACACCGCAACAAGAGAGCAGCCCCCGCTTGCTGCAGCTAGAGCAAAAGCCTGTGCAACAATGGAGACCCAGCACAACCAGAAATAAATTTTAAAAAGGGGTTCTGCCAGTATGTGTAGTGAGTTAGACGACAGCAGGCACCATGCAGGAAAATGAAGAAAGGAGAGGGAATACGGAGTGTGTCGCACAGGTAAGATTTTAATAGAAGGGTCAGGGTTAGGTCTCTCCTGAGACATCGGGATTTGAGGGAAAAAAAAAAAAAACAGAAACCTGAGGAGATGAGGGAAGAAAACTGGGCAAGTTTGGATCCATTTCCCCTTAAGAACAGATGAAATCTAAATGGGGCCTGGCGTCCCCATGAAGCCTGCCGTGCACCAGTGGGCCTCCGTCATCCAACAGTGGGCAGCGCTGCAGTGGGTTCCTCTCAGCTGGCTCCTGAGGAAGTACCCACAGCCTGTTACAGGTATGAGGATTCACAGCCAACAAGCTCTTCCCTTGCATCTCCAGAGAAGTGGGTGTTCCCATCAGTGAATTGCAGACGGGTCTTCCATGCCCTTGTAAATGTCTGATTTTTGCTCCATTGAAAACAAAAAGAAGCAGGAAGATGTCAGCCTATGCCGACATTTTGCTGCCATGTCCCATCTTGGCCCAAACACACGTAGAGGCTCATTCACCCAGATGCATCTGCTCAAAGTCCCTAATGTAGGTTGAAGAGTGCTGGTGTATGCCTGCTTCCAGGCCCCAGAGCTCTGCAGAGAGAAGCCTAGTCTGGGAGAAAAATATCAAGCTGGCCTTGGCCAGCTCTCCTTTCAGCACACATGTTTGTTTGTTTTTTAAAGAATATCACAGGAACCAGGATGATGGGATTGAGCAAAATGACTGTCCAAACTGGGAGGCCACTGGGGGTGAGATTAGCTGTCCAAGGTCACACAGCAAGTCTGTGAAAAATCCCTGTGATTCATACTGCCAACGAATACTCTTCGAATGCTATATATGTGCCAGGGTTATGGCAGTAATCAAAATGGACAAAAATACCTGTTCCCCTGAAGCTGATGTCCTAATGGAAGGAAACAGACAATAACATGATAAATTAGTAATGTATGTAATGTGTATTGGATGATGGCAACCACCACGGAGAGAAATGAAGCAGGAGAAGAGATCAGGAGTATTCTGTGTAGGTGCAGTTTAAAGTCGAAGGGTCAAGGAAAGCATGACTAAAGCTGGCACTGAAGCAAAGACCTGAAGGAGGTGAGGGAGGAAGACGGGCCAGGATCTAGGGAAGAGAGTCCCAGGAGGAGGAAGCAGAGCAAGACCCCAAGGCAGGGACGTTCCACTCCTGCTCCCAGGAGAAGGAAAGGAGCCACGCCAGGTAGGAGCTTTGTAGGCTGCTGGTAAGGACTGTGGCTTTTACTCCAGATGAGATGGAAAACCACTGGAGAGTCTGGGGCAGAGAAATGACATCATCTGATCCAAGAAAAAAGTCTGAAGCGATGATTGCTCATTCGTTAATTC
This sequence comes from Neotragus pygmaeus, assembly GCA_006410875.1. Lineage (NCBI taxonomy): Eukaryota > Metazoa > Chordata > Mammalia > Artiodactyla > Bovidae > Neotragus > Neotragus pygmaeus. The sequence goes on from SJYV01026263.1 coordinate 2,885,792, forward strand.
ATTCATTCAAGCCTCTTAGGTACCAGGCACTCTGCTGATGACAAGCCAGACACCCCCAGAGTGAACCACAGGGCACTTGAGGGTGTATTTTATGCTGACTGGAGAGTCCAGAGCAAGGAGAAGGGAGGTCGAGCCATGGCCTTCCCCGACCACTTGCCTTCCCTCTCTGCCCTGCAGGCCAGGGCCAAGGGCCCCAGGTAGCTGCAGGGCTCCGTGATCCGGAGGCTGCTAGAACCTGCAGGTTATAAATAGTATCTCCTACGGCTGGGAGTCAAGCTGCTCAGTCTGAATGAGTCAGAGGCTCAGAGCCACAGCCCCCCAAACTGCGGCATCACTCCTAAATCCCACCATTCCATCCCAGGCTCCCCCACTGACCTCCTAATCAAGGCCTGGCCTCTGCTTTTTACCATGACTCTCTCTGACCCTGTCACTCTCCACTGACCCCAGGCTCAACCCCACTGGAGCACCAGAAGACTCACTGGTTCATTAGTTCTGGGAGGCAGGATTGTATAATATTTAAAAGCTCAAGATCTGCACTTGGGTTTACCTGGATTTCAGGCCCGACTCAGCTACTTCCTGGCTGTATGACCTTTGGCAAGTCACTTCACCCTGGGAGCCCCATATTCCTCATTCAATAATGAGGAATAATAACAGTAATAGTATTATGGTAATAATACTACTGTGATATTATGATGCTAATAACTGCACCTACTTCATGGAACTGATATGGGGAATTCAACAAGATACTCCACACAGAATGCTAGCCCAGAGCCTGGCATATAGTGGCCATCAATTAATGGAGTGACTGTCGCTGTACTCAATTAGATTCTAATCTGGAGAAGGGTAATAATAAATTAGAAAATGACAGCTTTCATCTAGTCTACAGAACATTTTCCAGGTGTTTGTAGTATGGGTTCCTGACATATAATGCCGTTATCTCTCATCTTCATAACCAAGCAAATTTCACCATCTCCATGTCACACAGGAAGAAACTGAGACTCAGAGAGAGCTGGACGACTTGTCCAAGCCCCACGGGCCCTGGTGAGGCAGCATCTGACATCAGCAGAAAGGCTTACCCAGCCCCCTCTGACTCTGGGGACATATGCAGACACTTTCTCCCAGCCCATCCCACATGTGATATGCCAGTGAGCAGAAGTGGAGGGGTCAAGGGAAGGAAAAAGGGCAGGAGGGCAGGGGTGCAAGATATCTCTGCTTCTCTGACCATCCCTCCCACCTCCTGAGATGAGAAGCCCTCTCTGTGCCACCTCCCCAAAGCCTGGACTAGCCCTCCTTTGGGTGATACTGAATAAAACTCTCTCTGCCTAATGGCTGCCAAAAGATTATCTGCTTAATAATTTTTATATGTTACCCACATCAAGGATGAAGGTGATGGTGACATTCTGACTGCCCTGACACCATCCCCCAACTTTGATCCTCCAGGGTTTCATCTGGTCATCCTCCAAGTTCCAGAAAAATCTCCGTAAGTCCCCATTCCCCCGCCCCCACCATACTAGGAGCCTTATAAAATAGTAGAAAGGGCACGCATTTGGCAGTGAGGTAAATCTGGGTTCCCTCCTGTCTCTGTCACTTCCTAGCTGTGTGACCTTGGGCAAGTCACTTCACCTTTCTGAGCCTCAATCATTTGCCAATATGCTAATGCATTTTTAGCAACGTGGCCAGACAGGAAGCGACATTTATTCTGAGACCCGAATGATGAGAAGACCTAGAGACCTGGCTAGCTGAGAGACCTAGAGGCAAGGAAAGAGGAGGCAGGGAGACCTCGAGAAGGGAATAAGCTTGATGTATGGAGCTTGTGTGGTGAGACTGGAGTGAGCCAGGGTAGGGAGAGAGCGAGGTGAGGTCAGAGAGGTAGGCAGGGGCTAGTTCGCAGAGCTCCCAGTGATGAGCATCCCAACTCCTCACGCTTGTCTGCATTTGGGGAGATGATGCATAGATCTAGCACAGGGCCTGGCATACAGTGGGCGCTCAATACGCAGTCACTGTCATGATATGTGTTCCTTGCCCTCCTCCTCCTCCTGGGGACCCTCATGTCCTTCCCCTGCATCTTACCCCCTCTCCCCCACCGTCTCTCCCTGGTCCTGGGAAAAGGACCGGGAGTTGGCAAGTGTCACAGCAGGAAGGAGGAAGCATTCCCCGTTCTCCTTCTCAATCCCCCCCACCAAAATAAAAACCCTCCCACCGCAGCCCAGTGATTTTCCTGCCTCTCACAAGGCGACTTTATTAAACATCTCGAAAAAATATTCTCTCACTCCCTCTCTCTTTATTTATAAAAATCAACTTAACACCCTGCTCCTTTGTTCTATTTGGAAACTGGAACAGCCTGGTTTATATTTAGCTGAAATCCTGCTCCTTTCCCCACAGATTCCGGCACAGCCCGATGAGCTAGAGGGGCTAAGGAAGGAGGAGGACAGGGGTAGGAGAAGAAAGAGCCATGGGAGGGACAGACAGTGCCGTCTCCCGGGGGCCCGGGTCTCCACCAAGTCCGAAGGACCTGGAAGGGCAGGAGCTGAACTCTTCCCAGGACTTGGGGTGATCCAAGTCCAGGCTTTGCCCATCGTCTTCCTCTCACTCTCTAGTCCCGTCCAGGTATCCCCAGAAGAAAAGATGAGGGGACGGAATATGGAGAAGAAAGACCCCAGCCTTAATCTGGAACCAGGCTTGGAAAGACCGTGTAAGGCACTTATTAAGAGTGGGGGTCTGGGTTCACATCCAGTCTCTCCTCCTCCCCTCAGGAGCTGGCTGCCCCCCGGGAGGTTGATGTGCTCATTACCATGCCCGGCACACAAATAGTGGCTGTCATTATCAGTCACTGTGGGCTGAAGGAAACCTCTCAACTCCTCAAACTTTAAGACTCCCCGCAAAAGCTGCTTCCTCCATGAAGCCTTCCCAGATTAAAATTTGTCTTTTCAGGTGACAGCACTGGGTTAGACACGGGGGCTATGGAGACAAATGAGCAAGAACACTTGGGGCCCCCAGTGTGATCAAGATGGACACACATAATTGCCATAGAGAGGGCTAAGTTCCAGAAGATTCTTTTTTTTTTTTTTTTAATTCCAAAAAATTCTTATGCTCCCTTTGGGCAAAGCTAGTTTTCACTTTCATGCATTGGAGAAGAAAATGGCAACCCCCTCCAGTGTTCTTGCCTGGAGAATCCCAGGGATGGGGGAGCCTGGTGGGCTGCCGTCTCCGGGGTCGCACAGAGTCGGACACGACTGAAGCGACTCAGCAGCAGCAGCAGCGATTTTCCTTTGTTTCTCACTATAACTGTAGAGCTAAAGGCACCACCTGGCACACTGAGAGACAGCATAGAATAGTGGTTAAGGATCTACCTGGGAGGAGCTTCCTGATGGTCCAGAGGTTAAGAATCCACTCTGCAATGGAGGGGACATGGGTTCAATCCCTGGTCAGAGATCTAAGATCCAACATGCCGCAAAGCAACAAAGTCTTGTGCACCATAACTAGAGAGTCTATGCACGGCAGTGAAAGATCCCTCATGATCCAACGAAGATCCTGATTGCTGCAACTAAGACTCAATGCAGCCAAAAAAATAACAAAAAATTTAAAAAAGAATCTAGGTAGACACACAACCGTAGGTTTACAGAAACACTATTCACAATAGCCAAGACATAGAAGCAACTTGAATGTCCATTGACAGGTGAATGGGTAAAGAAGGTGTAGTGCATATATACAGTGGAATACTACTCAGCCATAAAAAGAACAAAATAATACCACTTGCAGCAACAAGGATGGACCCAGAGATTATCATACCAAGTGAAGTGAGTCAGAAAGAAAAAGACAAATATCATACGATATCACATATATGTAGGATCTAAATATGACACAGATGAACCTGTCTGTGAAACAGGAGCAGAATCATGGACATGGAGAGCAGACTGGTAGTTGCCAAGGGGGACGATACTAGGGGAGGGCTGGAGTGGGGAGATGGGGTTAGCAGATGTAAGCTGTTATACATAGAATGGATAAACAACAAGACCCTACTATAGAGCCCAGGAAACTATATTCAACATTCTATGATAAACCATAATGGAAGGAATATAAAAAAGAATGTACATATAACTCAATCCCTATGCTATACAGAAGCAATTAACACAGTATTATAAGTCAACTATACTTCAATTTTAAAAGAATTGTGGTGGTCCATATAATGGAATATTATTCATCCATGAAAAGGAGTGAAGTACTGACCATGCTACAGCATGTGGATAGACCTCAAAAACGTCCCAAGTGAAAGAAGCCAGACATGAAAGGTCAGACATTCCATTTACATGAAGTTCCAGAATAGGCAAACCTATAGAGACAGAATGCAAACTGATGGTTACCACATCCTTGGGGAGACGGAATGGGACATAATAACCACTTACTGGGTGCAGGGTTTCCTTTTGTATTGGCTAAAGATATTTTGTCTTTATAGACTGGAGAGAGATGGTGGTCATGCAATGCCACTGAATTGTTTGCTTTAAAATTATTGTTTGGGACTTCCCTGGCAGTCCAGTGGTTAGGACTCCATGCTTCCACTGCAGGGGCCACAGGTGTGATCCCTGGTTGGGAAACAAAGATCTGGAATGCTGTGTGGTGCAGCCAAAACTATGAATAAAAGATTAATTGTGTGTTAATCTTATGTTCATCTCAATTTACACACACACACACACACACACACACATA
>SJYV01026263.1:2895752-2934749 GCA_006410875.1 Neotragus pygmaeus
TTTTTTTTTTTTCTTTTAGCTACACCACACCGTGCAGCTTGTAGGATCTTAGTTCCCTGATCAGGGATCAAACCCAGGGCCTCAGCAGTGGAAATCATGGAGTCCTAACCACAGGACCACCAGGGAGTCCTCTGGAATAACTTGTTACACAACAGTAAATAACTAAATATGAGCACTAATAATAGTGGCTGACATTTATTGAGCATGTGTCATGAGACCTACTGTGACTCCTACTGTTTACTACCAGATGGTGATCAAGTTGGATCTGTCCATCCATCCAGGAGCAGGCTCCACTTTCCCCCAACCTGCTTTGTGCCCAGGGAGACCAACCACTTCACTCAACAGTCTCCCATGTCCTTTGGCTTCTAAGCTGGACAACCAGCTTTGGCCAATGTGGAGCCCTCAGGAGGTGGAGATGGGAAGGGAAAAGGAAGTCAGGATGCTTATTCCTCTGCACCTCCAACCCCCTCTCAACTGCAGGGTACCTCAGGCTGGCTGCTCCCACAAATGAAGGCCACAGCTTCTCTGAAAGGTGGCCCTCTGCACACAACTCCTTCTGGGAAGAACTGCTCCCTGGGCCCAGCCTGCTCCGAGCAAGGTGGCAGCAATTTCCCTACCCTCTACTCACACCTCAACTGTCCTTTATTCGGTCTTTCTCAAGTTGCCCAATTTTGAGCACGCCATCTGTTTCCTTGTGGGACGACTGGCCACCCTAATTAAGATCCCCTACTTTAGAGAAGGAAGTGGGAATTCAAAGAGAAGCAAAAACAAAGGAGGGAAGAATAGAGGCCACCCAGAGGTGAGTTCTGCAGCCAGCAGGCACTAATGATGCTTGCTGCACAAAAGAATGAATGACCTGGTGGGCACCAGGGAGGACCCTGCTTCCTTGACCCGGATGCTGGCATCTGAACTACTCCAGACAGACCATCGGGGTCTTCCCCTCAACCGGCCCAACCTGAGTTGGCTTCAGGAAGTCTTGCCTTGTAAGGATTAACTCACAGTCTGGGACACCAAGGAAGCAGCCCCCCCACCTCAGGAAGAAACTCTGGAGTTATTTTTGAAAAGCAAGCAAGGCCTGCGGGCGGCCCTGGCAGAGCTCAGAGCTGGAAAGGAGAGCAAGAAGCAGAGAGGACAGACAGCAACAGCAGAACCCACACCACGCCCCTGTGACGCCGACCCCACGCTCTGCGACATAACACGGGCAACCCCTCCCCCCATCCTGTGTCCCTTCGGGGATTTTTTTTTAATTGTGGTAAAATATACATACCATAAAATTTAGCCTTGGAAATTTCTGAGCTATTCCCACTGCATGCTGAACGACACTGGGGACTCAATTCCAAAAGGAAAAGGGAGAAAATATTTGCATGCAAATGGTGTGTGAGGTTTGGCTGGAAAAACCCTGAAACTGGAGGGAGGGTCACTGCTCTGGGGCAAAGTCTTGGGGGCCAAGGATTAGGAGAGAGTTGACGTTCCACCACCCCTACCAAACGGAAGTGGCTGTGGGGCGGGAGAGGGGAGCAGAGAGCAGGTGTTGGGCTAGAGTCTGAGCTGCAGGGGCAGAAAGTGAGCGGCGGGGAGGCAGCTAATGAACCCTAAACGAACTGACAGAGGTGTTTGCAACTGTGAGGGGAGCAGAGGGGGGAGGTCAGAGGCAGCCAGAGGGAGCCATCAAGTCCCCAAAATAACTTGTGCCTCTGCTGGGAGACTCTGGAACTAATCAAGAAGGGGATAATCCGAAAATCTCATCAGAGAGAGGTTGTGAGAGCCCTCCAAGTGGGGACTGGAGGGGAAGAAAATGAAGGAAAGATGTGGTTTGCAGTGCTCTTGTCCTCGAAGATGGTGCCAACCTCAAACGAGGTCTTCCTAGGAGCTCAATCAGGGGGTACCTACCTGTAGCTACCCTTTGTTGGGTGCCTACCATGTGCCTAGGATAGAGTGCCCAGCTGAGAATGGGAGCTCTGTAGTCAGCCTGCTGGGTTCGAATCCCTGCGTTCTTTCTTGCTGGCTCTGGGATCTTGGACAAGTCATTTTGCCCCCATTCTGAGCCTCAGTTTCCTTATCTGGAAGCTGGGCATAAAATTCATTCCTGCCCCATGGAGTAGTTGCGAATATGTGCTCGATGCATGAGGGCTTTTAATGCAAATCTTCCCAGCGACCCCAGAATTTGGGTTTCCATCTCCTCGTCTTCCAGGGGTGTAAACTGAGGCTCAGAGAGTCCAAGGCCACAAGATTACGAAGTAGAAGAGTCAGAAGCGTGTCGCTTCACTAGGCCCAAGTGCCCTGGCCCCTCCTCCCAGGGGCAGAGGGCAGTACCCAAAGCCCCTCACTTGCCACTTGTCTCCGGCCCCACGCGGGGAGGGGAGACCAGCACAGACACTGGAAGGGACCTCCAGGTGACATACAGGGAGGGGTGTCCAATGGTGAGAATGTTGCCCTCACCTGGCTACAAGACCTTGGACCAGTCCTTTCTCCTCTCCGGGCCAGTTTCCCCAGCTCCAGAACAAGAAGGTAGTAACAGGCGATTCTAGTTCCAGAGAGTCTAGATTCTCACTCGTGGCTCTCATGCAGAAGGTGGTGGAAGAGGGGTTAACAGGGAAACCTGGATGGCTGCAAGGCAGTCTTTCTTCATTGCTCCCCTCCTTCCTCTGGGGGATGGCTCCAGGCAGAGGGAACAGCAAACACAAAGGTCGAGAAATGAGAGGGAGCATGGCATATTCAGGGAGCTGCAAGCAGAATCACCTAGCAGCCTGGCTTATTTGTCCATTCAATTTATTCAACCCACATGCGTTATTGTGGGCCAGGCCCTTGCTGGGCGCAGAGCAGTGAACCAACATAGACGGATTCAATATGCAGGGCTCACATTCTTTTTCTTATAGTTTTTTAAATTTTTATTATTTAGTTTCGTTTGGGCTGGATCTTCACGTTGCTGCATGCCGGCTTTCTCTGGTTCTGGTGAAAGAGGCTGCTCTCTAGTTGAGGTGCGCGGGCTTCTCATGGCCGCGGCTTCTGTTGTTGCAGAGCGCAGGCTTTACGGCGCCAGGGCTCAGTAGTTGTGGTGCCCAGGACCAGCTGCCCTGCAGCATCTGGAGTCTTCCTGGACCAGGGATCAAACCCGTGTCTCCTGCATTGGCAGGCAGACTCCCAACTACTGGACCACCGGGGAAGTCCAGAGCTCACATTCTAATCAGGGCAACAAGTAAATCAGTAATAGGGATAATTTCAGAACGGGATGAGTGCTCTGTGAATAACAGCACATTTTTATAAAGCATCTAATACGGGCAGAACATTTTTCGAAAGCATCATCCTTACTACAACTCTATGAGCTAGGCACTACTGCCATCAGCCCCATTTATAGCTGAGGAAACTGGCACAGAAAGGTTAAGTAACTTGCCCAGTGTGACCCAGCTAATAAGCAGCAGAGCCGAGATTCAAACCCAGGCCATCTTGCTCCTTTGTGCTGGCTGGTAGGAAGGGCATTAAGTAGGGCAACTCGTTCAGGAAGGATCACTCTGACGACGTGACATTTGAGTGGAGATGCATGATAAGATACCAGCCCTAGGAAGTCCAGGAGGCAGAAGGATCCAGATGGAGGGAACATTGAGTACAAAGGCCCCGAGGCGGTAAGGAGCTTGACAGGTTGGAAAGAAAGCAAGGAGGTCAGTTTTAGCTGAAGCAGAGGGACAGGAGAAGAGGTCAGCGTTGTGGGGGAGCGTTGCAGGGCAGACACATGGAGGTGGAAAGAGGTGCCGAGGACATTCTGGGGTCCTCCCAGCTGCTCCAAGGATGCTGAGGAAATGGTTCAGAGCCCCCTCCTCCCCTCACTTTAGGCCAATCAGTTCCAGACAGAGCTGAACTTTTTCCCCCTGGGCCTATTGCTGGGCAAGGGCCCCAGCTGGACTCCTGCCCACTGTTCATCCTCTGTGACTGACGGGGATGGGGCATGAGAAAGAGCTCATTGCATTCCTCTCTCTTCATCCTAAATCCGCCTCCTCCTTGGCCCCACAAAGCCACAGATGAGGGCCTCCCATCCTTCAGCAGAGGCCAGCTCCTGCCCTCAAGAACCAACCCTCTACTAGGTCTGAGTTCAGTCCCAGCCCCATGAGGGGTGAGGTGGTCCTCGACGTGGCCTCAGAGGGCCTGAGAGTCTGGGCTTTTACCTTCGGGAGAAATCTTGGGGTGGAGGGGAGGTAGAAAAGACTTTAAGCTCCTAGTCCTATAGGTCTGAGTTAGAATCCAGATTCCACCACCACGCCTCCCGTAGTGGAGGGCGGGTCATGGGCATGTGGTCTTACCTCTCTGAGCCTCAGTTTCCTCATCTGAAGAATGGGGACAATAATAATAATACCTACCTCCTAGTGTTACCGTAGGAATTAAATATGCCTGAGAGGGAGCTTTCTAGGAGGCTGGAAATGTTCTACGTCTGTACCTGGAAGGTGGCATATACAAAATTTGATGAACAAACTCAAGATTTGTTCAGTTCACTGTATGTACGTTATAGCTTGATTTTTTAAAATTGTGTTTATTTATTTTTGGCTGCACTGGGTCTTCGTTGATGTATGCAGGTTTCTCTTGTTGCAGCAAGTGGGGGGCCACTCTCTTGTGGAGCACAGGCCCTAGGGCACTTGGCCTCAGTAGTTTCAGCGCTCAGGCTCAGCAGTTGCGGTACACAGGCTTAGTTGTCACATGACATGTGGGATCTTTCCAGACCAGGGATTGAACCTGAGCTCCTTGCATTGGCAGGTGGATTCTCAACCACTGGACCGCCTGGGGTGCTTTCCTAGTGGCTCAGATGGTAAATAATCTGCCTGCAATTCAGGATGCCAAGGTTTGATCCCTGAGTTGGGAAGATCCCCTGGAGAAGGAAATGGCAACCCACTCCAGTATTCTTGCCTGGAGAATTCCATGGACAGAGGAGCTGGTGGGCTACAGTCTAAGGGGTCACAAAGAGTTCGATACAACTGAGGGATTAACACAGAGAAGGGCTANCCCTGGAGAAGGAAATGGCAACCCACTCCAGTATTCTTGCCTGGAGAATTCCATGGACAGAGGAGCTGGTGGGCTACAGTCTAAGGGGTCACAAAGAGTTCGATACAACTGAGGGATTAACACAGAGAAGGGCTACAGCTCAATTTTTTGAAAAGTGAGAAAGCTCAGATCTTAAAGACAGAAGGTCTGCAATTAAATTCTGGCTCTGCTGCTAACTTGCTATGCAACTTTGGACAAGTTAAGGAGCCAACTAAGCTTTAGTTTTCTCGCATGAAAAATGGAGCTAGGAATATCCATCACTCTGAATTTTTTAAGAGTTTTAGATAATATTTGTAAAGTACCAGGCAATGAGCACACAGTAAATGTTAAAAAAAAAAAAAAAAAGTACTATGTGCCTGGCCCATGGATGGCACCACGTAAATGTTACCTGGTATTAGTATTAGATGTACCATAGCAATTCGTTGAATGAATGAGAAGCTTAGCATCCTTCTATGCTTCCTTTAGCATTTGGTGCCTGGATGACTCAGGGGGCTCAAACTCAACATGTCCAGGACTGAGTTCTTTCCTTCCCCTATGTCTTGTTCTTCCCTCAGGCTTCCCCATCTGCCCAATGACAGTAACTCAGTCCAGAAATATGGATGGCATCCTGCCTGCCTTCTCCTCCATTTTCCCTCCCCAAGCCTTCATGGCCAACTCATCACCAAGACCTGCTGGGTTGGATTGTCTCCAAAGATGGCTTCTAACTATACTTTCCCTTCTGGTAAGGGCATGCTGACTATTTGTCAAGGGATAGAGCTTAACCACATGCCAAAGAATGGAGCTAGACCCCTACTTCACTCCATGTACACAGCCTCCTGGACTTCCCATGACTGATATCTATGTGTCTCCTCTCAACCATCACATCTTTAGAGTATTGTTTCCTGAACAAATTGCCCTATTTAATGCTCTCCCCACTAGTCAGCACGGTGAAGCCTGATGGCCTGGGTCTGAGTCTCAGCTCTGCTGCTTATTAGCTAGGTGCATTGGGTAAGTTACTCAACCTCTCTGTGCTCAAAAGTAACACAAAATGGATCAATGACCTAAAGAGCTAAAACTATAAAACAATTAGAAGAATATATAGGAGTGAATCTTCATGACTCTGGATTTGGCAATGAATTCTTAGATTTGACACCAAAAACATGAGAAAGAAATTTTTAAAAAATGGGACTTCATGAAAAGTAAAAACTTTTGTGCACTAAAGGACAAAGAAAATGAGAAGGTTACCTATAGGATGGGAGAAATATTCATAAATCAGATAAAGGTAGTGTTCAGAACATGCAAAGAACTCTTAAACTTGGCAACAGAAAAGACAAACAACTCAACTAAAAAATGAACAAGGTACATTTCTCCAAAGAAGATAAACAAATGGTCAAAAAGCACATGAAGAGATGTTCAAGATCACTGGTCATTAAGTAAATACAAATCAAAACCACAATGACATCATTATCACCTCAGACCCACTAGGATNATGGGAGAAATATTCATAAATCAGATAAAGGTAGTGTTCAGAACATGCAAAGAACTCTTAAACTTGGCAACAGAAAAGACAAACAACTCAACTAAAAAATGAACAAGGTACATTTCTCCAAAGAAGATAAACAAATGGTCAAAAAGCACATGAAGAGATGTTCAAGATCACTGGTCATTAAGTAAATACAAATCAAAACCACAATGACATCATTATCACCTCAGACCCACTAGGATTGCTTAGATTAAAAAAAAAAAAAGTGTTAGCAAGTATCTGGAGAAATAGTAATTCCTATTGCTGATGGGAATATACAATGGCACAGCTGCCGTGAAAAAAAGTTTGTTGGGGCCTCAAAAAGTTAAGCATGGAATAACCATATGACCCAGCTCCCAGGTAAAGAACTGAAAACAGCTATTCAGACAACAATTTATACACAAATGATCATTTGTATATTCACAATACACAATCACCAAAAGATGGAAACAACCCAAATGTCCATCAGATGAATGGATTAGCAAATTGCATTATGTCCATACAGTGGAATACAATTAAGCCATTAAAAAAAAAATGAAGCACTGATACTTGCTGCACATAGATGAACTTCAAAAACATTAGGCTGAAGAAATCAGACATAAAAAGTCACATTTTATGACTTCTTTTATATGAAATATGTAGAATGGGCAAATCCATAGAGACAGAAAACAGACTAGTGATTGCCAGGGGCTGGAAAGAGGGGGAATGGAGAGCAATGAAATGATGAAAGTTCTTATAAGATGATGAAAATTAAAATTAGGGAGAAGTGCTGGTTGCACATTGTGAATGCACTAAAAGCCACTAAATTGCACTAATTGCACTAAATTGTGTAAAATAATAAAGAGAGAATGCTTACTTCCTCTCCCGTTGAATGAGGCTGGTCTTAGGACTGACCATTATGATGCAGCAGAAGTGATGTTCTGGGACTTCGGAGCCAGGCCTTAAGGAATAAGGCAACTTCCGCTTCTTGGAAGCCAGCTGCTATGCTGTAAGAAGCCCAAGCCTCATGGACAGGCCACATGGAGATGAACTGAGGCCCCCCAGCACCGACTCTCAGGCTTATGTGAGTGAGGCCGCTTCAGAAACTTCCAGCTATCCCTGTGCCCCCAGCCACACAAAGAAGAACTGTACTGTCATAGAATCATGAAAAATAATAGCCTGCTGTTTTATAATTAATTGCTATTTTAAGTGAAAAGGCCCTGGTGACTAGGAGGGGCCTGGAGAAGAAAGAAGTCAGGGAGAAGCTGTTAGGGGCAGGGGTGATAAGCTACAGGCTGGCAGAGTGCAGTCCTCCTCCATGCACCCAACACTTTCTACCCAGATGGTCCTGGTGATCCAGGGGTTAAAGATGCTGCTTCTACTTCAAGAGACGCAGGTTCAATCGCTGGTCAGGGAACTAAGATCTTGCGTGGCCATGAGGTGTTGCCAAAAACAAAAAACAACACCTCATATTCAATCTCTGGACTGTAGCTATTGAGCGACTTTGGCCATCTCCCCAGTCAAGAGACAGCGTCATGCATTCGTTTGCATGAGCTCTGCAGGCAGGCAGTCCAGATTTCAAATCCTAGCTCTGCAACCTCCTGACAATGTGACGCTGGAGAAGTGACTTCACCTCTCTGAGCCTCACTCCCTTCATGCATAAAATAGGACATGACAGTGGCTCCTCTTCTGTTGCCATGAGGAATAAACGAGGTAAAAAATACTTTGGATAGTAGCTGGCACCTGGCAGGTTCCCTGAAATATCAACCAATCTCCTGTCGCCACACCATGAGCTACCCTGATCTAGGCCTAGAACGGTGCCTGGCACAGGGCAGGTATTCAGCCAATGCCTTAGGGATGAACAAGTGAGGAAACGATTCAGGAAACACTAAAAATCATAATAGCCACCAGTATGAATTCATTCAATCCTCCAGAACAACTAAAGAAGATGGGGACTATTATGCCCATTTTACAGGCAATGGAATTGAGGTCCAAGAGAATGTATACAGGTCATAAGTGGTGGAGGCTGGATCTGAACCCAGATAGTCTGAGTCCTTTAACCTTTTAATCACCATGCTATAAAGCCACTCAAAGCCCCAGGGCCTGCCTCTTCTGTCAGCTTTGGTTTCTAACCAGTGTTGTGATCTCAAGCATGTGAACTTCTCTCCCGGCCTCAGTTTCCCTCCTTGTCAAGAGAGGACTGCAGGAGTCAGTGTTGAAGGGCACTTCCTATTGGTCTAAGGGTCCAGGCCATGGCCAGTATCTAGCCAGTGCTGGTGGCCTGTTTGACCCCCCAGCCCAGCTTGGGTGACACTTTGCAGGGGCTGGACTGTCACAGGGAGGTCGCTGCATATTGACAGCTGCACTATCCACCTCCCCACCCTGGGGGGAGGATGGCCTCTGCCTATTCCCGGTCCCTTAGGGCTCCTGAGGGAAGCTGAGGCGGCCACCCCCAGATGTCTATTCCTGTCCCTGGCCTAGCGCCGTGCTGGGGAAGCAACAGCTATTTTGAGACCCTTCTCCCTCCAAGCATGAGCGGTGGGAAGGCGCTGGGAACATCCCGAACTGGGAGGCTGCCCGTCTCAGCCTCACCCTGGATCTGGGCCACACCAGCCCTGCAGCTCTGCCCCTTTTTCCAGCTCTGGTGATGTGATCAATTCTGATCACAACACACCACAGTGGGATAACCCAGGAGAACCAATCCTGAAGGACTTCTGCTGGAGGCTGGGGTGCAGCGGGGGTTGGGCCTCTCCCTTCAGGGTGGGGGCTGGAAAAGCCATAGCTGAACCCACCAGCTGGGAGACAGGACTGCTCTGAGCTTGAAACTGGGGGAGACAGCATTCAGGACAATAAGTAAAAATATTCAGCATTTCTTGAGTGTCTACAATTAGATAGGCTCTAAGTACTTGACAAGGAAGTATGTGTGTGTGAAAGACTCTTTGAGACCCTATGGACTGTAGCCTGCCAGCCTCCTCTGTCCATATGATTCTCCAGGCAAGAATACTGGAGTGGGATGCCATTCCCTTCTCCAGGGGATCTTCCTGACTCAGGGATTAAACCTGGGTCTCCAGCATTGTCTGAGCCACCAGGGAAGCCCTAACATGGAGGTAGGTCATTTAATTCTCACAGAGAGGAAACTGAGGTTCAGAGAGAAGTGACTTGCCCAAGGGCACACAGTGAGTGAGTGGCTGAGTCAGGACTTGAACTCCATAGGCTCTGGGGTCTGTTTTTAACTACTTTTCTGCCCTCTGGACCTTCCCTTCCCTCTTCACCAAGAGGCTAATAAAAATGAGGGGAATGAGCACTCACGTGACGATCAGTCCTTTGCCATTCCCAGACGTGTTGCTGAGCAAAACCACCTAGGTGAGCTCAGCTTCCTCACCTGCAAAACAAGGATCATGACAGAATCCACGACCAGAGTTGAAGGAAGGATTATTAATAACACACTGTGGCAACTGGGGCTCAATAACTGCTCTAAATTATGAAACTAACATATGCTCATAGTAAAATAATATGGTCCAAAGAGGGACACAGTAAAAAGTGACATTTCCCTTCTATTTTGCACCTATAATTCTGCTCCCCAGAGGTAACCACTATTAAAGCTTTTGTGTCACCTTCTGGAAAATTTTCAAGCACATAAAGACAGAGAAGCTGATTAGGACAGTGGTTAAGGACGAGAACTGCCTGGGTCAAAGCCTGGCCCTGATGCTTACCAGCTAGCTGTGTGTTCTCACAGGAGACAATGAGCACATGTCCTTCTACTCTGCCATCTTCAGCCAACCCTCCTTACCAGCTATGCGAAGCTCCAGCAAGTTCCTAGTTCTCCCCGAGCCTCATTGTCCTCATCTGTCAATAGGGATGAATAAAACTAAGTCCTGGGCTTCCCTGGTGGCTCAGAGGTTAAAGAATCTGCCTGTCAGTGCAGGAGACACAGATTCAATCCCTGATCCAGGAAGAGCCCACATGCCAAGGAGCCGCTAAGCCTGTGCACCACAACTCTTGAGACTGTGCTCTAGAGCCCTAGAGCCCAGGGAGCCGTAATTACTGCACCCATGTGCCACGACGGCTGAAGCCTTACACCCTAGAGTCCATGCTCCGCAACAAGAGAAGACGTCACTATGAGAAGCCCATGCACAGCTAGAGAGTGGGCCCTGCCTGCCACAACTAGAGAAAAGCCCAAGTAGCAACGAAGACCCAGCACAGCCAGAAATACATACATAAATAAAATGGAAAAAGAGAAAAAACAACTAAGTCCCTGACTTACGGGGTAGCTGTGAGGATTAAACGAGTCAGTCTATGTGAAGCAAAGCATATGACCAACCTATGACCAACCTAGACAGCATATTAAAAGGTAGAGACATTACTTTGCTGACAAAGGTCCGTTTAGTTAAAGCCATGGTTTTTCCAGTAGTCACGTATGGATGTGAGAGTTGGACCATAAAGAAGGCTGAGTGCCGAAGAACTGATGCTTTTGAACTGTGGTGTTGGAGAAGACTCTCTTTTTAATTAATTAATTAATTTTTAATTTTTTATGTTCTTTATTTTTTAATTATTTTTATTTATTTAGTTTATTTTTAGAAGACTTGAGAGTCCCTTGAATGGCAAGGAGATTAAACCAGTTAATTCTAAAGGAAATCAGTCCTGAATATACATTGGAAGGGCTGATGCTGAAGCTGAAGCTCTAATACTTTGGCCGCTTGATGAGAATAACTGACTCCTTGGAAAAGACCCCAATGCTGGAAAAGATTGAAGGCAGAGGGAGAAGGGGATGACAGAGGATGAGATGGTTGGATGACATCACCAACTCAATGAACATGAGTTTGAGCAAGCTCCAGGAGTAACTGATGGACAGGGAAGCCTGATGTACTGCAGTCCATGGGGTCACAACAAGCTGGACATGACTGAGCAACTGAACTGAACTGATGTGAAGCATTTAGCAAATTCTCTGGCACATGGTTGTCCAATAAATGTAGACATACAGTGGATCCTTTCTGGTGGACACTAAGGTAGCCTTTTACCATCACAAACAATGATGCAAGACACACCCTGGTCTACTTGTCATTCGGTACAAGCCCAAGAATCTCAATGGGATAAATTGCTGGTGGAGAAATTGCTGGGTCAAACAGTAGTGCCCTTGTAATTTCAATTAATGTGGGGATAAATGAATCCTCATGGCAGGCAGGGCAAAGGGAAGGAGGTCCACAAGGCAGGGAGGATGAGGGAGAAGCATGATGTTTTGTCTCTGAGGCTCAGGGAGGGCTGTCCCTGCCCTAGCAACCCAGAGTATGCAGCAGCCCCCCAGGCCCCTGGCCAAGCAGATGGAAGGTTTAATTTTATCCAGGTTGTCCCCATGAAGGTTTTATAGGGAACTGGTTGATTGGATTAGAGGAGCAGGAGCCCCTAATGAGCAGCGGCTGCTTAACAAGATGCTGACGTGCAGCATGCAGGCTCCAGTCAGGGCCCCNTGCCTGGCACAGGGCAGGTATTCAGCCAATGCCTTAGGGATGAACAAGTGAGGAAACGATTCAGGAAACACTAAAAATCATAATAGCCACCAGTATGAATTCATTCAATCCTCCAGAACAACTAAAGAAGATGGGGACTATTATGCCCATTTTACAGGCAATGGAATTGAGGTCCAAGAGAATGTATACAGGTCATAAGTGGTGGAGGCTGGATCTGAACCCAGATAGTCTGAGTCCTTTAACCTTTTAATCACCATGCTATAAAGCCACTCAAAGCCCCAGGGCCTGCCTCTTCTGTCAGCTTTGGTTTCTAACCAGTGTTGTGATCTCAAGCATGTGAACTTCTCTCCCGGCCTCAGTTTCCCTCCTTGTCAAGAGAGGACTGCAGGAGTCAGTGTTGAAGGGCACTTCCTATTGGTCTAAGGGTCCAGGCCATGGCCAGTATCTAGCCAGTGCTGGTGGCCTGTTTGACCCCCCAGCCCAGCTTGGGTGACACTTTGCAGGGGCTGGACTGTCACAGGGAGGTCGCTGCATATTGACAGCTGCACTATCCACCTCCCCACCCTGGGGGGAGGATGGCCTCTGCCTATTCCCGGTCCCTTAGGGCTCCTGAGGGAAGCTGAGGCGGCCACCCCCAGATGTCTATTCCTGTCCCTGGCCTAGCGCCGTGCTGGGGAAGCAACAGCTATTTTGAGACCCTTCTCCCTCCAAGCATGAGCGGTGGGAAGGCGCTGGGAACATCCCGAACTGGGAGGCTGCCCGTCTCAGCCTCACCCTGGATCTGGGCCACACCAGCCCTGCAGCTCTGCCCCTTTTTCCAGCTCTGGTGATGTGATCAATTCTGATCACAACACACCACAGTGGGATAACCCAGGAGAACCAATCCTGAAGGACTTCTGCTGGAGGCTGGGGTGCAGCGGGGGTTGGGCCTCTCCCTTCAGGGTGGGGGCTGGAAAAGCCATAGCTGAACCCACCAGCTGGGAGACAGGACTGCTCTGAGCTTGAAACTGGGGGAGACAGCATTCAGGACAATAAGTAAAAATATTCAGCATTTCTTGAGTGTCTACAATTAGATAGGCTCTAAGTACTTGACAAGGAAGTATGTGTGTGTGAAAGACTCTTTGAGACCCTATGGACTGTAGCCTGCCAGCCTCCTCTGTCCATATGATTCTCCAGGCAAGAATACTGGAGTGGGATGCCATTCCCTTCTCCAGGGGATCTTCCTGACTCAGGGATTAAACCTGGGTCTCCAGCATTGTCTGAGCCACCAGGGAAGCCCTAACATGGAGGTAGGTCATTTAATTCTCACAGAGAGGAAACTGAGGTTCAGAGAGAAGTGACTTGCCCAAGGGCACACAGTGAGTGAGTGGCTGAGTCAGGACTTGAACTCCATAGGCTCTGGGGTCTGTTTTTAACTACTTTTCTGCCCTCTGGACCTTCCCTTCCCTCTTCACCAAGAGGCTAATAAAAATGAGGGGAATGAGCACTCACGTGACGATCAGTCCTTTGCCATTCCCAGACGTGTTGCTGAGCAAAACCACCTAGGTGAGCTCAGCTTCCTCACCTGCAAAACAAGGATCATGACAGAATCCACGACCAGAGTTGAAGGAAGGATTATTAATAACACACTGTGGCAACTGGGGCTCAATAACTGCTCTAAATTATGAAACTAACATATGCTCATAGTAAAATAATATGGTCCAAAGAGGGACACAGTAAAAAGTGACATTTCCCTTCTATTTTGCACCTATAATTCTGCTCCCCAGAGGTAACCACTATTAAAGCTTTTGTGTCACCTTCTGGAAAATTTTCAAGCACATAAAGACAGAGAAGCTGATTAGGACAGTGGTTAAGGACGAGAACTGCCTGGGTCAAAGCCTGGCCCTGATGCTTACCAGCTAGCTGTGTGTTCTCACAGGAGACAATGAGCACATGTCCTTCTACTCTGCCATCTTCAGCCAACCCTCCTTACCAGCTATGCGAAGCTCCAGCAAGTTCCTAGTTCTCCCCGAGCCTCATTGTCCTCATCTGTCAATAGGGATGAATAAAACTAAGTCCTGGGCTTCCCTGGTGGCTCAGAGGTTAAAGAATCTGCCTGTCAGTGCAGGAGACACAGATTCAATCCCTGATCCAGGAAGAGCCCACATGCCAAGGAGCCGCTAAGCCTGTGCACCACAACTCTTGAGACTGTGCTCTAGAGCCCTAGAGCCCAGGGAGCCGTAATTACTGCACCCATGTGCCACGACGGCTGAAGCCTTACACCCTAGAGTCCATGCTCCGCAACAAGAGAAGACGTCACTATGAGAAGCCCATGCACAGCTAGAGAGTGGGCCCTGCCTGCCACAACTAGAGAAAAGCCCAAGTAGCAACGAAGACCCAGCACAGCCAGAAATACATACATAAATAAAATGGAAAAAGAGAAAAAACAACTAAGTCCCTGACTTACGGGGTAGCTGTGAGGATTAAACGAGTCAGTCTATGTGAAGCAAAGCATATGACCAACCTATGACCAACCTAGACAGCATATTAAAAGGTAGAGACATTACTTTGCTGACAAAGGTCCGTTTAGTTAAAGCCATGGTTTTTCCAGTAGTCACGTATGGATGTGAGAGTTGGACCATAAAGAAGGCTGAGTGCCGAAGAACTGATGCTTTTGAACTGTGGTGTTGGAGAAGACTCTCTTTTTAATTAATTAATTAATTTTTAATTTTTTATGTTCTTTATTTTTTAATTATTTTTATTTATTTAGTTTATTTTTAGAAGACTTGAGAGTCCCTTGAATGGCAAGGAGATTAAACCAGTTAATTCTAAAGGAAATCAGTCCTGAATATACATTGGAAGGGCTGATGCTGAAGCTGAAGCTCTAATACTTTGGCCGCTTGATGAGAATAACTGACTCCTTGGAAAAGACCCCAATGCTGGAAAAGATTGAAGGCAGAGGGAGAAGGGGATGACAGAGGATGAGATGGTTGGATGACATCACCAACTCAATGAACATGAGTTTGAGCAAGCTCCAGGAGTAACTGATGGACAGGGAAGCCTGATGTACTGCAGTCCATGGGGTCACAACAAGCTGGACATGACTGAGCAACTGAACTGAACTGATGTGAAGCATTTAGCAAATTCTCTGGCACATGGTTGTCCAATAAATGTAGACATACAGTGGATCCTTTCTGGTGGACACTAAGGTAGCCTTTTACCATCACAAACAATGATGCAAGACACACCCTGGTCTACTTGTCATTCGGTACAAGCCCAAGAATCTCAATGGGATAAATTGCTGGTGGAGAAATTGCTGGGTCAAACAGTAGTGCCCTTGTAATTTCAATTAATGTGGGGATAAATGAATCCTCATGGCAGGCAGGGCAAAGGGAAGGAGGTCCACAAGGCAGGGAGGATGAGGGAGAAGCATGATGTTTTGTCTCTGAGGCTCAGGGAGGGCTGTCCCTGCCCTAGCAACCCAGAGTATGCAGCAGCCCCCCAGGCCCCTGGCCAAGCAGATGGAAGGTTTAATTTTATCCAGGTTGTCCCCATGAAGGTTTTATAGGGAACTGGTTGATTGGATTAGAGGAGCAGGAGCCCCTAATGAGCAGCGGCTGCTTAACAAGATGCTGACGTGCAGCATGCAGGCTCCAGTCAGGGCCCCCTGGATGCCAAAGATACTTCAGAATGGCATTCCAAGTTCATATACCTCCTTTGAACATCCTTCTAGGTCCCAGACATCCCAGAAGAGGTAGAGAGCAAGAGGTCAAGAGCACAAGAGCACAGGTTTGAGGGGTAAGACAAAAGGTCTCTGCTAAAATTGTTACGGAAACTCAAATCCATGTGCCCAACGCACAGTGAGGCCAAACAATACCAAAATGTCAGTTTTTGGAACAGAGAAAGGTTTGATGCAGGGTCCTAAAGGAGACCGGTGGCTCGTGCCTTTAAAACCCCAAACTCTCAGAAAGCTCTCAGCAAAGCCCTTTTCTAGGAAAGGTAAGGAAGGGGCATGGTGAGTTGCAAGTGTCTTGGTGTCAGATCCTTTGTTCCTGAGGTCAGGTCGCAATCAGGTAACAACGTTCCTATAAATCTCTACCAAACAAATGTTATTCTCTGTTCTGACAAGAAAGGGCAAGGTCCCAAAGGCACACCTGTCACCCTCCAAGGTCCAGGCCCTGGTTAAGACGAAAGGGTCCCTGGAGGAGCTGTCACCCTGTCCCAGAGCCTTCGTCCAGCACCCAGTCTGGGTCCTCCTGCCAGTGCTCAGGCCCAGCTGAGGAGGCAGGTCTCAGCTGGTGGCACCCTCAGGGCCAGGTCCCCAGGCCCTGCCAAGCCATCATCGCTGAGGGACCCAGGCATCCGGACCCAGCCAGCCTTAGGCCCCTCAGTTCAGTTCAGTCCCACAGTCATGTCCAACTCTTTGCGAACCCATGGACTGCAGCACGCCAGGCCTCCCTGTCCATCATCAACTCCCAAAATTCACTCAAACTCATGTCCATCGAAATGGTGATGCCATCCAACCATCTCATCCTCTGTTGTCCCCTTCTCCTCCTGCCTTCAGTCTTTCCCAGCATCAGGGTATTTTCAAATGAGTCAGTTCTTCACATCAGGTGGTCAAAGTATTGGAGTTTCAGCTTCAGCATCAGTCCTTCCAGTGAATATTCCGGGTNCGGACTCGATGGACGTGAGTCTGAGTGAATTCCAGGAGATGGTGATGGACAGGGAGGCCTGGCGTGCTGTCATTCATGGGGTCTCAAAGAATCAGACACGACTGAGCGACTGAACTGAACTTCCAACAAAGGAGTCAGTAAGACTTCCACATTATGTCTGTTTTTTCTCTAAACCAATGCATATAGAACTTAAGTTTCATAGGCTTTCCATGTCACTTTCAGATAGATGATTTTATGAATTTTCACAGCAATGAGAGTGCAGGTCTTGGAGTCTATCACTTTGAAATGTATTCTACATCATATAACTAGGAGTAACAAAGGGATACCCAGAGCCTGTAACTTCAAGAGAAGACAAATGCAGCAGTAGCTTGGACAGAAGTACAGCTGTGGGGCTCACTTCACCTGTCACAAGGCCAAATCTCATACTGATGCCTACACATGGCTACCAATGAAGCAGTGTACATCCTATGAGCCCATCCAGGGTCAGGAGGATAACCAGAGTTCTCTATTCCCCTGTTTATGTCTTCCCAGAGGAGAGGAAGTAGCAGACAGGACTGCTATTACCCTATTACCCTCCAAGGCCTAGTCCTGCAGGAACCAATTAGCAGAAAATCAACTTTAGACGAAACCAGCAGTGATCTCTGGAAAATGCCCTCAGTAAGGCCAGACAGAAAGATGGATCAGCAGTAAACTCAGCCAAAAGCTGCTTTCACCATGGTCCCTCTCTTTAGTTCACTCTGCCACTCTCAGCTCATAAGCTGAGCTCAACTACTCACCACTTGTTCCACAAAGTCCCAGTTGACTAAGGTATCAGGATCAGCAAAATGAACTGTGTAGTCTTGGTCTTCAGACACCACAAACTGGCAGCTAGAAACGGGGAGAGACAAGAAAGGGGCAGGCTGTCAGAAATCACCAACAAGCCCTCAGCAGAAAGTCACCATCTCTTTACTTAGAAATCAAATGCAGGAATTAGCAGCCAGGGTTTGTGAGGCACTGAACTAGGACTTTAGCCTGAGTTCCAAGTCCTGGCTTTGGAGGGAATCCAAAGACTCAGCGGGTAGGAGTCCAAATCCATGAACTCTGTTTCCTTGCTCCCAGGCCCAGCCAAGCTGCCTGCAGGCCCTCCCCTTGAACTAAAATTAGCCCAGACGGTGGCTCCATCAGCAAGAAGGAAGCCAAATGTCCTTCCTCACCACCAGAAACTGCCAGTCTTCAAGGCAGCAGCAAAGACTGTCCCCACTCAGTCATCTGAGTACCAGGACTTTTTGTTGTTGTTTGTTTGTTTGGGGTTTTTTTGGGGCCATGCAGTGTGGCTTGGGGATATCTCAGTTCCCCAATCAGAGATTTAACCCAGGCCACGTCAGTGAAAGCCCAGAATCCTAACCGCTGTACCACTGGAAACGCGCACCAGTTTTTTACATAAAATACTAAATGGTTACTTCAGTCTAGACCCAAGGTCAAACTTTAACTGAACTAAGGTCACACAAAAGGAAAACAAAAGAGAATCAGTATTTGAAGAAATGCATGCCAAACACTCCAGCGTGGCAGTCAATTCTCCCTTAAGTAATCTCTTCTCCTTTACATGTAGGAGGAAAAGCTGAATCTCAAAGTGGTTAGGTAAGTTACTGAAAGTCTTAAGCCAAAATAAGATTCAAATCTGGATTCAATTCCAAAGGAAACATTTTTACTACCTCATCACAATACTAAAGCGTTAATTTATATAAGTATTATATTCTTTTAAACACAAAGAACACATGTTTGAAACACATCTGTGTTTTCAAGACCAGGTGAGAAAGAGAGGGAGCAATCAACTCCCTTTCCACCTCTCCCACAGTTGCTTAAAGGAAGCCTCTCAGTACCACAAACACCCAGAGGCTCAATTTCACTCCCCTCCTAAGAGTAGAGGTACTCACTTGGCTTGCAAAAAGAGTTCCTTATTAAAAGGCTTATGCCCCCACTTGTTCCTTTTTCCCCAGCTGCCATGTCCACTGCCTTCAAAATGACCAGCCTGGCCACGGGGTTCAAAAGTGAAATTCAACAAGTGGTTCAGGTTGATCTTCTTCGGACCAGAGAACTGGGCAGGGCTAAACTCTGCCCGTTGAGCCTCTGCTACCTAGAGAGAATGAGAGCAAAGCAGAGGATTTCCAGTTAGGATGACACTCGCTACATGACAGCAGAAGCCAGCGCACCCCTTCTCCTACATGGCTTAAACTATGAGCTAAGTAAAACACAGACTTTTATTTAGTAAACAATCTTCCTAGGAGGGGGTAATGAAAAGGCCACCCAAGATCTAGACGGAGGTGGAAAAAGAGAAAAAGGGCCTCTAACATACAATTACAGATACTTAAAACTATTTAGTCTACCCTAAGTGGCAATTAACCATTACATGACAAAACCCAGCATGAACTCCTCTAGCTATCTTGAAGCACAGAGATTTACTTACTGGATTAATGTTTCCACAGTCCCATAAGACTCCAATACTTTCACTCTTGCTAGTTATTTGCTCCCTGGTCTGTTTCTGGCCAACATTGAGTCTGTGGAACTACACTTTGGAGGCGGCCTACAGGCAGCTGCTAACTACCAAAGGCTTCAGGATCCTGCCAGAGACCTCCCATCTAAGACACACGCTGCTATTCACTGTTAATTAAAACTGACAGAATTAGAGCACGTAGGCAGACTAGCTGTGTCCAGAAATAAATCCAATCAGCACATTGCAAAACAGTTTAGCAAGAAATCAGCTATGAGAAATGCCACTGCATGCAGAGATGGAATCTTTACCATGCTGGGGCTTTTTCAGTCCACTTGACATTCCCAGACTGCAGTGGTACAGGTACCTGCTTTGAGTCAGTCAGTGCACTTTCTAACCCCCGTTTTCCACTTAAATTTCAAAAGCACTTGGCCCTGTAATTAAATACTAGTAAACAGTAGCCTTACAAGACTATATACCATTACATGACTCTCCTATTATGCTTTAGTATCGGATGCAGACTGTTCATAGCTTTTCCAGTGTTAACAAAATAATGCTGTGATAAATACACCTGACAGATCTTTGTGCACAAATATTTGAGTGCCTACAATTATTTCTTTTGAATGTATAGTAGGAATTATTGAATAGGAAATTCAAATTTAAGGGTTTTGCTGCTTATTGGTATATATGTAACACTTGCACATACGTGATAAAGTAATCTAAAGAGTACAAGATAGGATACAGTCAAAGATACCTTCCATTCCAGAGGCAACCAATATACCCTCTTGAGATCTTTTATGCTTATGGAATCAGAGTATATGACCTTTATGATTAAATACAGCAACACAAGATATAGTCAGACAAGCTCTTATAGTAACAATATATCTTGGGAAACAACACTCCACACACACACACCTCCACCCCACACTGCTTATGTAACTCACCACAAGAAGCACAGGACTTTCTGGTCATCCCTTCTCTTCTCTCTTACTCCCTAGATTCTCATCTCCAATTGGCTCCACTTCCCCTAATCAGTCTTCTACTCCAATGCCCCAAACTTGGTTAAGAGCTTGTGTTCACTGAACAAAACCCCCCACATTCTCATCCTCTACCTTCATCTTTTTACTCTAACTGGCCCACTGTCTCTGACACTGCCCATCATAATTCCTGATTGCAACTTCCAACCTGTCGCCTCTCTGTTCCTTGACATTTTCTCCTCTGATCTGCTTACCCTCTACCCTACCTCTGCTACCTACTCCCATGAGCACCCCACCTAGAGCTGGACTGTCCGATAAAGGAGCCACTGCCATCCAGGCACGTTGGCTACTGAGCATTTGATACGTGGCCAGTACCACACTGTGAAACAGCATTTTAGCTATACGGGATTACCTATATTAACATTAATTTCACTGTTTTTACTGTTTTATTGTGGCAACTAGAAAACTTTGTTACATATGTGGTTATTTAGCCTTTTTTTTTTTGCACTGGAGGATAACTGCTCTAAAACGTTGTGTTGGTTTTTCCTGTACAACAACATGCATCATCCGTAAGTACACATCTACCCCTTCCTTCTTGAGCCTCCCTCCCTCCCCTCCCCCAATGGCTTAGCATCTTAACTGGACGGCACTGCTCTACAGTCCAGACCATGGTGGTAACAATTCCACCTCTTCTACCATCATAGTTCTGAGCACTCTACCAGAATCTCACTCCTTTCCTGGCTTGTTTCTGTTAGTTCTGATTCTGACAACAATTTCACCTCCACTGGCATCTCCAAAGCAGTGATCCAATCCCCTTCTCCCCAAATTTTTTTTCCTTGGCTCTGATTTTATGGTCCATTGCCCCATTCTCTTTGTTGACTGTACTCATCTGGCAAAACTTTCCCCTGATTAATCCACACCAGCATCAGAGCAAGTAAACACGGCTGAAGCTGTGCTGTGCCAACCATACCATGCCAACCAGCCTCAGTAGAGCAGACTTTTGTGCGGCCCAGCAGTCACACTACAATCCGATTACACTTCTGTGCTCCACTGATTCCCCCTGGTCCCCGAGACGACTCCTCCAGTCCTCAAGTTTCCAAATCTTCTCTCTCAGCTCCTCTTTGATATGTCTCTGAGACTGTAAGAACAATTAGAGAACTCCTACGCCTTCCTTCCAGTCGCCTGCCTTTCTCTACTACTGTGGATGAACTGGGGAAGCTCTTAAGCCAATTCCTCAAAAAACTCAAGGTCACTTTCAGCAACTCTCTCCCTTTTCTCTCTCATCACCTTTTCCCTCTCACCAGAACAATTCCATGAGCAGAGGTATGCTGCAATTTCTTGAACCTTAAAATCTCTTTTGAGCTCACATTCCCCTGAAGCTACTGCCTCACCTCTCTGGTCCCCTACAAGAGCAAAACCACTAGAAAATAATTATCTAAACTTGCTCTTTCTTCTTCCCATTCTCTCTAAATCTATGTCAATCAGGTTTTTGTCCTCGCCCTCTCCACCAAGCTTCCCTGTTGGCTCAGAGGTTAAAGTATCTGCCTGGAATGCGGGAGACCCAGGTTCGATCCCTGGGCCGGGAAGATCCCCTGGAGAAGGAAATGGCAACCCACTCCAATACTCTTGCCTGGAGAATCCCATGGAGGGAGGAGCCTGGTAGGCTACAGTCCATGGGGTCACAAAGAGTTGGACACAACTGAGCTACTTCACTTTCACTTTTACTCCACTAAAGCAGCACAAAGCCAACAACCTAATCCACCTTCATATTTCCAAATCTAATGGTCAGCTTTCCAACTCAATCTTCTTACCTAGCCCAGAAGCACAAGACAAAATCTGATCATTTTCTCCAAACAGTTTTTAGTTCTCTTTCTCCTTTTTTGCAGGTTCCTTTTCATCTGACTCCAGGCTCAGTCCTTGAGTCCACTCCCTTTTTGCAACACTCACTCATTCATGATCACACTTAGTTCCACAGCTGCAAACACCAAGTGTACCTGGTCCGCTCTCTAGCCAAGGTCTTCTCCTTGAACTCTAGATTCAGTTACTAAGAGCCTAGCTATACTTACAGGTCCAATAGAAAACACTTCTAAATGAAGTTCTTTATCTCATCACCCTGTCTCCTCCCCAGCCCAAAACCTTGTACCTCTTGAAACTGCCCCCATTTCAGCACATGGTACCTGAATCGGCCCCTGTCATAAACGTTACTCACTATTTCTCTGCTCAGACCCCACATCTAGTCTATTTAAAAATTCTGCTGGCTCTTTCTGCAAATATCTCAAGTCTACTCATCTCTAATCATTATCACTCTGTTTGAATCACTCGAACCAGGGATATCTTAATAAGCTTCTAACCAGTTTCTCTGTTCCCACTCTCCCCCTTTAAACTCAAGGGCAGGTCAGTTACCTTACTTCTCTTCTGAAGCCCCCAATAGCTTCCCATTTCTCTGAACAAAAAACAATGTCCTTCAAGGGCCCATGTGATCTGGCGCCTCTCTCCCACTTTCTGGCTTCATTTCCACTTCCCCATCCACGGCAGCCTGCCTGCTTTGCCTTGAACTCAGCAGAAACACTAGCGCCTCTGGTCTTATGCACTTATAAACTCGCTGCCTAACACACCCTTCCTCAAAACTGCACTGTGTGCTCCCGGCTTCGCTCAGGACTTAGAATCCTCAGGGCAGCTTTCCTCACTCACCTCCTAAAACTTATCTTTATTACTCTCTATCCCTCTCCCTCTCAGTCTACTGTTCTTCAATTTAATAAGCACTTACCATTATATTTATTACAAAATGATTTGTCTCCCCAAACTAAAATATAACCCCCCACCCAATGTTGTATTTCAAGCTCTAAACGGTTTTTAGTGCATAGTAAGTGAGGAATAAATTTCTGGTGAATGAATGAATTCTTCCATGAGTGCATCCATTAAATCTTATTCTATACTGGCTACACAGTATGGAATGTCATGTATGGAACACAGTATGGAACAGCAGGATAATATATTTAACCAATAATATATTTAACTTTGATAGCAGTTAGGCTGTTTCCTAAATCATGCAATTACAATGTGGCAGTGAACTCCCTTGTACATAAGTCTTCATGCACTTTCAGAAGATATCTAAGGAATTCCTAGATACCTGGGAATACCTGGGACTGCTAGATACTATACATGGTTCAGATGGTAAAGAAACCACCTGCAATGTAGGAGACTCAGTTTCAATCCCTAGGTCATGGAAGATCCTCTAAAGAAGGGAATGGCTACTCACTCCAGCATTCCTGCCTGGAGAATTCCATGGACAGAGGAGCCTGGTGGACTTCAGTTCATGAGGTCGCAAAGAGCCGACCACAACTGAGCGACCAACACTTTCACTTCACTTCATATGGCAAATTAATGTCATTAAGTAATGCTACTTTATTACCTAAATATTCCAAAGGGTACCTACAAATCAAGAGCAGTAATAAAAGGATGATACAAATATTAAGGTACCCTAAATCTGCTACAGAGCGCATCAGAGGATGAGATGGCTGGATGGCATCACTATGCAACAAACGAGAACTTGGGCAAACTCCGGGAGATGGTGGAGGACAGGGAAGCCTGGCGTGCTGAAGGCCATGCAGTCACAAAGAGCCGGACACCACTGAGGCACTGAGCAACAGCAACAAATTTGCTACAATGTCTCACAATCCATGATTATAATGTCTTCTTCCTCTAAGGAAATTTTCATAATCTTTAAAAGAAAGGAGGCAAAGTTCCAAAGCAAGTTAACCCTCAACTACTCAAGACTGCTCCTCTGGCTCTTCAACTACTCAGTCTGAGAAGTGGGGACCTCTTGCTCCACATCTTCTCCAACCACTAACAAACTGGGGGTGGGGGAATCGGACCTCATGCTTCTCATGCTCTAGAAAGGACATTCTAAAATTCCGTACCTCATCTCGTCTTCCACCATTAAAAGAAGAGCTAAAGAGTTTGCTGCTAGAAAGGACATTCTAAAATTCCGTACCTCATCTCGTCTTCCACCATTAAAAGAAGAGCTAAAGAGTTTG
This sequence comes from Neotragus pygmaeus, assembly GCA_006410875.1. Lineage (NCBI taxonomy): Eukaryota > Metazoa > Chordata > Mammalia > Artiodactyla > Bovidae > Neotragus > Neotragus pygmaeus. The sequence goes on from SJYV01026263.1 coordinate 2,919,856, forward strand.
CTGCTAGAAAGGACATTCTAAAATTCCGTACCTCATCTCGTCTTCCACCATTAAAAGAAGAGCTAAAGAGTTTGCTGCTAGAAAGGACATTCTAAAATTCCGTACCTCATCTCGTCTTCCACCATTAAAAGAAGAGCTAAAGAGTTTGCTGCTAGAAAGGACATTCTAAAATTCCGTACCTCATCTCGTCTTCCACCATTAAAAGAAGAGCTAAAGAGTTTGCTGCTAGAAAGGACATTCTAAAATTCCGTACCTCATCTCGTCTTCCACCATTAAAAGAAGAGCTAAAGAGTTTGCTGCTAGAAAGGACATTCTAAAATTCCGTACCTCATCTCGTCTTCCACCATTAAAAGAAGAGCTAAAGAGTTTGCTGCTAGAAAGGACATTCTAAAATTCCGTACCTCATCTCGTCTTCCACCATTAAAAGAAGAGCTAAAGAGTTTGCTGCTAGAAAGGACATTCTAAAATTCCGTACCTCATCTCGTCTTCCACCATTAAAAGAAGAGCTAAAGAGTTTGCTGCTAGAAAGGACATTCTAAAATTCCGTACCTCATCTCGTCTTCCACCATTAAAAGAAGAGCTAAAGAGTTTGCTGCTAGAAAGGACATTCTAAAATTCCGTACCTCATCTCGTCTTCCACCATTAAAAGAAGAGCTAAAGAGTTTGCTGCTGCCGCCGCCCCTTTGAGGAGGCATCTTATTAAAAGTTTTGCTTTTCTGTGAATTGGAGCGACGGGACTGGTTGATAAAATTTTCATTTTTGGGGTAGGAAGGTTCACGTTTGCGATTGTAACGCTTGGATCCACTTGAGTTCTTTCCATCTGAAAGCAATAAATGTGAAAAAATTAATTAAGAAATGATACACATACTTGGCCAATTACCCTCCCCCAACGAAATTGTGTTTAAACAAGGGTAAATGGGCCCTTCCATGACCTCCAAGAAATCTGGGCTGGCTCAGACCATTAGTGCTTTGGACAAGACATTACACAGTAAGGTGGATTTCCTTTTTTATTTTAATGAAGCCTAAAGGGTCCCTCCCTCAGAAGAGACACACTATAGATCAAACCACGTAAACTCAGTTCACAATGTCTTTATAACAGAGCTTAACCACTGCTCTTGCAAAAGTCCACTCAGACACAGTGATAGAAAAGGAACAGGAAAAGTCTGTCTATATCAGGAAAAAGTACTTTATCCGGAGGCAGGAAAAAAAACATTCTTCTTAAATCACTGCAGCACAGCTAGATTCTATACTGCAATGGTGGTCTAGTTTCCAGCACATATATATTCAAGAGACACAAAAACAAAACAATAATCACCTAATGTTTTAGAGGTCAAACTGAGAGGCTACTAAATTCACAAACGAAGGACTCTAACAGTATATCAGCCTAAGTTATATCCTTTAAAAAACTGCTTCTTCCTTTTTTCCTCCAGTTACCAGAACATATGTTCAATTTTGGAATTCAGAAAGAAAAAATTTGCCAGTGCCCATAGAATACCAAACTATAGTGTTTAATTTCCTTTTAGTCTCCATTTTGTACACTCATCACACAATTCCACAAAATGATAAGCATATAAGATATAGTGTCTTCCACTTACTAATCCATGAGCTATTTCATGCAGCCCTACGCTTCAAAAGCAAGATTAACGGCCACACTGTACCTACTGTACGCTTACATATATGCATACATACATAAGATAACCAATCTGCTTTGTAGCTTTTGACTGCAACTCTTTGTGACCCCATGGACTGTAGCCTGCCAGGCTCCTCTGTCCATGGAATTTTCCAGACAAGAATACTGGAGTAGGTTGCCATCTCCTTCTCCAAGGGACCTGGCCCAGGGATTGAACCCATGTCTCTGGCATCTGCTGCAGGGCAAGTGGGTTCTTTTACCACAATGCCATCAACAGTATACAGACCTGTGTGCATGATTAGGTCAAAGTCTCAAAGTAGAATGAGCAGATCAAATATGATCATAAAGCCTTTTACAAAATACAAAATCCTCAAGTTGCTTTCTAGAATCACCATAACAGTTTATTTATATTCTAACAACACTACAAAAGAGAATATCTTACTGCTGCTGCTGCTAAGTCACTTCAGTTGTGTCCGACTCTGTGTGACCCCATAGACGGCAGCCCACCCGGCTCCACCATTCCTGGGATTCTCCAGGCAAAAACAGTGGAGTGGATTGCCATTTCCTTCTCCAATTCATGAAAGTGAAAAGTGAAAGTGAAGTTGCTCAGTCATGTCCAACTCTTCGCGATCCCATGGACTGCAGCCCACCAGGCCCCTCCGTCCATGGGATTTTCCAGGCAAGAGTACTGGAGTGGGGTGCCATACACTCTTTATAATACTGAGTTGGATAAACTTTGCTAAATTGAAAGGTCAAAATTTTGTTTTAAATGTGAATTTCTTAAGACTAGCAGCATTTCTATTAACCATTTGTATTTTGTGTAAAGACTTCGTTTGTATTTTTTGCCCCACTTTTTTCTACTGGGGAGCTGAACTGCATAGATTATTTCATCCCAAATTGAACAAAGAACCCTGATCAGACACAGTTAACATGTGCCAAAGTTTACCAGCTTAAAGGGGGGCAAAATAAAACCTGAGAACCACACCAAGTAAGAAAAGGTGGATAAAGGTGGAAGGAACCCAGATTAGTCTTTGGACCAAAAAAAAAAGTCTAATTTCTTCTTGTCCCTTCAATATGCACTCCAGTTTGCCTTATTTCAACATAGAGATCTGACCAAATCAATTCTGTACACTAATTCAATGGCTTTAAAAGCAAAAGCAGGACTTCTGGTTCAAGATGGCAGAGCAGAAGGACGTGCATTCCTCTTCTCTGGCAAGAGCACCAAAACGGCAATTAGCTGTTGATCAACCATCAACAGGGGGACGCTGGAACCCACCAAAAAAAGATACCCCACGTCAAAGACAAAAAACAAAAACCATATTATAGAGTTAATTATGATGAAAAAGCAGAAAGTTATGTCCCAGAAGAAGGGACAAGATAAAACTCCAGAAAAATAACTAAATGAAGTAGAGATACGCAATCTTCTAGAAAAAGAATTCAGAATAATCAGAGTGAAGATAATCCAGGATCTCGGGAAAAGAATAGAGGCAAAGATTAAGATGCGAGAAATGTTTACCAAAGACCTAGAAGAACTAAAAATCAAAGAGATGAGTAATACACTACAAGGAGTCAACAGCAGAGTAACTGAGGCAGAAGAATGGATAAATGACCTGGAGGATAGAATAGTGGAAATCACTGCCACAGAACAGAATATAGAAAAAAGAATGAAAAGAAATGAAGACAGCCTAGGAGACCTCTGGGACAACATTAAACGCACCAACATTCATATTATAGGGTCCCAGGAAGAGAGAGAGAGAAAGAGAGAGAGAGGATCTGAGAAAATATCTGAAGAGATAAGAGCTGAAAACTTCCTGAACATGGGAAAGGAAATAGTCAACCAAGTCCAGGAAGTACCGAGAGTGCCATGCAGTATAAACCCAAGGAGGAACACATGGAGACACAAAGAAATCAAACTGACAAAAATTAAAGATAGAGATAAAATACTAAAAGCAACAAAGGAAAAACTACAAACAACATAAACTCCCATCAGGCTATCAGCTGATTTCTCAACAGAAACTCTACAAATCAGAAGAGAATGGTGGGATACATTTAAAGTGATAAAAGGGAAGAACCTACAACCAAGAAGACTCCACCCCACAAGACTCTCCTTCATATTTGATGGAGAAATCAAAAGCTTTCTACACAAGCAAAAGTTAAGAGAAGTCAGCACCACCAAACCAGTTTTACAACAGATGCTCAAGGAATTTCTCTAGGCACGAAACAGAAGAAGGAAAGACCTACAGAAAATGAACTCCAAACAATTAGGGAAACGGTAATAGGATCATACATATATATAACATAAATATAAATACCTTAAATGTAAATAGACTAAATGCACCAACCAAAAGACACAGACTGGCTGGGTGGATGAAAACATGTGCATGTACGCACTTCCACTTACCACAACACACTGCTTGACCCCCTCCAAGTTGTAGGTAATTATATTGTTAAGTTAATCATGTTCTCATTATGGCCTGCAACTGTAATTCTCTTATTTTTTCTCTAGCTATTGATTGTGGAAACTGATTCAGAATTATCTTGAAAACTTTTGAAAAATACAAACACTCAAGAGTATCACTTTTTTTCTCCAGAGCTCCAGATATGTTTCTAATGAGCAGTCATGTTTAAACTGGACCTCATAATGACATTTTACTTTTATCTAATTTATTTTTCTATTTCATATTCAGTGCTCCCATTTCATTTAGTTTATGTTCTCCAATTTCTCTCTTTTTTTGATGTTTTTTCTCAAGCCTTTATCAAGTGTAGTAGAAAAGCTTTTGTATACACATATATACATATGGATAATATATATACTTTAGAAAACTTACCAATCTTTGCCTAACTAAAAAAGTTATGACATTTTGACTCCACTTGTTTGACTTGGTATGAATGCTAGATTACTAATTAAAAAATAGACGTGCAACAAAGCTTTACTATATAGCATAGGGAACTACAGTCAATATCTTGTAATAACCCATGATGGAAAATAATTTTTAAAAATAACATGTGTGTTTGTATAACTGAATCACCTTGCTGTGCACCTGAAACATTCTAAGTCATCTATACTTAATTAATTTTTTCTTTTAATTTAACAGAAACAGAGAAAACAGAAGTTAGGGACAATTAATGAAATCCACTAGGCTTACCCTCAATCTTTAAGGAGGTGGTTCATTTCAATGTCAAGAAGACTCCAGCATGAGCCTCAGAAACTACAAATCTTCGCCCCATAGTTTAATCCTGTTTATATTTAAATGTACAGTTAATAGAAACATGTCTGCAAAGACAACACAGCAGGCTGTTGATGACAGTAACCTTTGGGAAACAAAGCTATTTACTTTGGCCTAATACAATGGTTCTCAAGCCTGACATTTGGCAGGAATCACCGAGATGAGCTTTTAAGGGATTCTTGTGTTGAGGCCTCACCCTCTTAAGATTCTGACTTAAAAAAACAAGTCTTACTGTTCTGTATACTAATAATTTGGATAATTTAGTAACTATAAGTACCTAGAAGGAATTATTTCTAACAAGATGACCAGCTTCTTTACAGCATACTAAATAAATCCAAAGTGAAGCATATCCTCAGACAAAAGGAAATGGCAGCTGATAAACCAGAGTCCAAATTTTGAAAGCAACCACCTCACACTCAGTTTGCCATCAACATAGAAAATAAATGAGAGGTACGCCATCCTCTTCAAACCTGACCAAACAGTCCTTTGAGATGGCAGCACTATAAAGAGAAAACAGATGGTCCAAGCAACACCGCCAGGCCCAGGGATCACTCCTGTCTGTCACCTTTTAATCCCAGTCAGGGAAAGTGATCAGAGTTTAATCTTAAATTAGAATTTAAGAACTAGACTTTTACCTATGATTGCAGTTAGCAACAGTTACTGTCAAACATGGCCATCGGCAGTAACAACTAGAAGGTGAGGCTTCAAATCTCATACAAATTTTGCCTTGCTCTCAACCCACGGAATTAGTTCATAGTAACATTTCAAATAAACAGAGAATTCACAGGGATATAGAACTCCAGCTAACTTTACCATGAAAATAAGTGAGGTTTTATGAAGAGGACAGGCATATACAGAAAACATATGTTCCCCAAACCTTACTATCCAAGACTATTTCAGATGACCTGGCGTTTGACCCTGTTGTTTCCAAAACTTAACAGATTTAGACTGTGCAGATTTAGGTAAAGTCAGGTTCTACACTCTAAGGGCTCAAGAAAGCAAGCTGGCACTCTGAAGAAGGGCTGTTTTCATTTCTCCACTTGTTACCACACTGGCAAGGAAAGTTTCATAACGCTTACAGAACTCCTCTCTGACAGTAAAAACTGCTGCTGCTGCTAAGTTGCTTCAGTCACGCCCGACTCTGTGCAACCCTATAGATGGCAGCCCACCCGGCTCCCCCGTCCCTGGGATTCTCCAGGCAAGAGNTTTAACAGAAACAGAGAAAACAGAAGTTAGGGACAATTAATGAAATCCACTAGGCTTACCCTCAATCTTTAAGGAGGTGGTTCATTTCAATGTCAAGAAGACTCCAGCATGAGCCTCAGAAACTACAAATCTTCGCCCCATAGTTTAATCCTGTTTATATTTAAATGTACAGTTAATAGAAACATGTCTGCAAAGACAACACAGCAGGCTGTTGATGACAGTAACCTTTGGGAAACAAAGCTATTTACTTTGGCCTAATACAATGGTTCTCAAGCCTGACATTTGGCAGGAATCACCGAGATGAGCTTTTAAGGGATTCTTGTGTTGAGGCCTCACCCTCTTAAGATTCTGACTTAAAAAAACAAGTCTTACTGTTCTGTATACTAATAATTTGGATAATTTAGTAACTATAAGTACCTAGAAGGAATTATTTCTAACAAGATGACCAGCTTCTTTACAGCATACTAAATAAATCCAAAGTGAAGCATATCCTCAGACAAAAGGAAATGGCAGCTGATAAACCAGAGTCCAAATTTTGAAAGCAGCCACCTCACACTCAGTTTGCCATCAACATAGAAAATAAATGAGAGGTACGCCATCCTCTTCAAACCTGACCAAACAGTCCTTTGAGATGGCAGCACTATAAAGAGAAAACAGATGGTCCAAGCAACACCGCCAGGCCCAGGGATCACTCCTGTCTGTCACCTTTTAATCCCAGTCAGGGAAAGTGATCAGAGTTTAATCTTAAATTAGAATTTAAGAACTAGACTTTTACCTATGATTGCAGTTAGCAACAGTTACTGTCAAACATGGCCATCGGCAGTAACAACTAGAAGGTGAGGCTTCAAATCTCATACAAATTTTGCCTTGCTCTCAACCCACGGAATTAGTTCATAGTAACATTTCAAATAAACAGAGAATTCACAGGGATATAGAACTCCAGCTAACTTTACCATGAAAATAAGTGAGGTTTTATGAAGAGGACAGGCATATACAGAAAACATATGTTCCCCAAACCTTACTATCCAAGACTATTTCAGATGACCTGGCGTTTGACCCTGTTGTTTCCAAAACTTAACAGATTTAGACTGTGCAGATTTAGGTAAAGTCAGGTTCTACACTCTAAGGGCTCAAGAAAGCAAGCTGGCACTCTGAAGAAGGGCTGTTTTCATTTCTCCACTTGTTACCACACTGGCAAGGAAAGTTTCATAACGCTTACAGAACTCCTCTCTGACAGTAAAAACTGCTGCTGCTGCTAAGTTGCTTCAGTCACGCCCGACTCTGTGCAACCCTATAGATGGCAGCCCACCCGGCTCCCCCGTCCCTGGGATTCTCCAGGCAAGAGTATTGGAGTGGGTTGCCATTTCCTTCTCCAATGCATGAAAGTGAAAAGTGAAAATGAAGTCACTCAGTTGAGTCAGACTCTTCGCGACCCCATGGACTACAGTCTACCAGGCTCCTCCACCCATGGGATTTTCCAGGCAAGAGTACTGGAGTGGGCTGCCATTGCCTTCTCTGACAGTGAAAACTGCTCACTCCTAAAACATTTCAACAACTGACCACATGAAGATTCATGATTTTAGTTGCTAAAACCAACTCTTTCATCTTACATTTACCTACAGGTATGAAGTAAGATTGACAGGGAAGCCTGGCGTGCTGCAGTCCATGGGGTCGCAAAGTCAGACACGACTGAGTGACTGAACAACAACAATGAAGTCAGACATCTACAGTGAGAGGCTGGCTCTTATCTCTAGAGCCAGGCAACAGGCAGCTAAAGATTGAAGCAACAGTCAGGCCTGGGCCCCATAGATAAAACTCAAGAGTGTTGTTTTTGAGGTGTCCTATAGGCAACTTGCCAGAATCTACATGTGAATAACTTGGGGGTTGAACTTGGCCTCCCTTCTCTGATAGGAGATAGCAATGAGGTGATCTGCTTTAGATTTTGGAAAACAGTCAAACTAAAGTTCCTAGGACAAACATACTCTCTGTTGAAAGTTTTAGATTTCAAAGTGATTGTTCTCAGTCCTGGCTGCATAAGAGAAATCACCTGCAGAAACTTTTAAAACTATGGATGTCAGGTCCCAACCTAGACGTAAGAATCACAAAGAATTGCTACAGAACATTCCCACACATAATTAAAAAAAAAAAAAAAAAAAGGTCCTTAGGAGATTCTAATGCATACCCAGGGCTGAGAACTGCCAAAAACTACTGTCGAGACACATTCCAAACCGGACCATTAGTTAAATGGCTCAAATTCAGCACTCAGGATCCCAGAGTCAACAGGAGACTTGAAAACTTAATCGGTGTGTCTCAGCTGTTCCACAGTCCCCTCCGAGAAAGGTCTCTTCAGGTAAAAAGAAGCATATCTCAGTCTCTTCCCCATTACCAAATCACAGCCCATAAATTTTTCAGTGAAAAAAACTGGCATTATCAACATTTTTAGTTGTAACAGGTGGCACAACCTAGAGGTCAGAATACCAACCAGGAAGTTTCTGCTGCTGATTCATACTGTAGCCACAAGCAGATTGCTTATCCATCATCCAGTGTGGTTGACAAGCATCTCCAGAGGGGCAGCATATGGTTTACTACAGAATCCACTGATAACAAACTGACTCCAGCTGAAATTAGTCATTCTGAATGAAAGGAAGGGAGCGGGGCAGATACCAGGAATATGTATATGCCAGTAAGTTACATGCCTGCTAAGTGTATTCAGGAAAATTGCCTGGGATTTTCTAGGAACTTACTTGGACAAGCACTCTAACTAAGCCCTGGTTTTCTTATCAGTTAAAATAGGGTTAATCCTCTCTCCTCCCTCCTCACTGGTGTAAGGATTAAGTGAAAACTGTAAAATGCCTACCATGGTGGCTGGCACACAGTTGCTACTGTCATTTGAAAGTCTTCCTTTTTTTTTTTTTTTTTTTTTGGAAAGCCTACTGTTACAGCTTGCAAACTCTTGTAACTTCCCTAAATGGTGTTTATGGAAGGTTTCAAGTCACCCCAATTTTCAAATCCATCTAAACCTTCAGGTCCATTTACAGCTCAAAGGTTTTCTTCAAGGTAGATTACCACCAGCCACCTGGCTTCCGGTACCAGAATAAGAGGAAGAGGGTCAGGACAGCGCTTCATATCACCAACCTCAAAATAACTGCTTCATAATACCTGACCTTCCTTTAACCTCCATGGCAGTACCATCCCCCACCCAGGAGGATGGAGCAAGAACCTGGTTCTGGGCCAGGGTCCATTGTTTGCCCATAAAGAGCCAGGTCTCTCTCTCGCCTCTTTTTGCTTTCTTTGCTCTTTCTAAACAACCTTCCCCAAACTCTAACCCACCTCTCTCCTCTGGGCTACATTCCTGGGATATTCACTGTTGAACTTTCTTAGAACTACATTCTTAACCCTACTAGAACAAAACTGTAGGAAGAGAGCCAAGAAAAGAAGTATTATGTGACTGTTTGAAGCAATTAATCAAAGCAAAGAAACTGGTATGCCAATCTGGCCAGAAAGATCAAGTAAATCCTGGTAGCCAAATTGACTTATTTCCTGTGTGCATGAAGTTACAAACTTAAGCCAATCGCAGGAACAAAACCTCAAGTATATTAATCATGTAACTAGGAAGCAAATAACCATTTATGACAGGCATGGTTTAGAGACTAGAAACCAAAGTTTTGTTTTTTTTTTCTCATGGCAAGCAGGGAAAGGGAAGCGGAAAAGGGAATTAAATAGTTAAAAAATGAAAAACTTGTTCTCGTTACTTTAGTGACAGAAAGACAAGTTATGTCTTTTCACCTTACTTTTCCTTTTCTTCCTTCAACTTAGTACTGTTAAACTCAAGAGGTCCTTTCAACAATTTCCAGCTGAATAAAGTACATCGTGTTGAATCAGCTTTTGAATCCTACAGAAATCCTTTTACGGAATTATTCTGAATTTGAATCTAGTGTTTTGTTAGAGTGGCCACCTAGAAGTCACTGAGTAAGAGGCTCTGAGTGGTATCTGCTGTGGTAGCACTGGTCTTCGCTGCAATGTTCTTAAGGCAGAGTATGCTATGAAGAATTCTATTTAGCTACAGACCTATCCTTCCTCTTTGTTAAGGGAATATATTAATAAATAACAGTAGTCAGAAAAGTAGGCAATTGCAATGGCAAACATTCAAGCTCTCTCACAAACACATTAACCAAAAACTAATGCTACAGGGGGACACCTGTGTATTGCATAAAACCCAGCAAAGATCCTTGAACTGAGTTTCTACTTCCTTCCTCAGAAGCTTTCAATTAATAAACTGAATAGTTTTTTAAGAGTATTTTATAGAGTATTTGGGGGGACAGTTTTTTTATTTTTGGCTGTGCCACATGGCATGCAGGATCTTAAGTCCCCAGACCAGGGATCAAACCCGTGCCCCTGCCATTGAAGCAGTGTCTTACCCACCGGACAGTCAGGGAAGTCTCTTTATGTATTTGTTACCAAAAAAGTCCCTTTAGTCAGAATGAACCCAACAAGAATTGTTATTATCCTACTGGTTAACGACAGTTGGACTAGTCAACACAGTCACAAAGTCAGAGATCACATGAGGGAAATGCCTTACATGCCTCAGTTTTTTGTTGCTATTTTGTCTGAAAGTGAAGTCACTCAGTCCTGTCTGACTCTCTGCGACCCCATGGACTGTAGCCTACCAGGCTCCTATGTCCATGAGATTTTCCAGGCAAGGGTACTGGAGAGGGTTGCCATTTCCTTCTCCAACTTACTCTGTCTAGGTTCTGGCAAACTTTCATCTGCAGCCTCACTGCACAACTTCAGGCATTTATTGAACTGAACAACTTCGGGCAATTTATTGCAACTGACTCATGACCGTATGTTAGTGGCTTAAACAGGAGCCCCCCGAAAAATTAGATGAGAATCCAGATAGCTATAGAACCAGAATCTTTAACATCTAGGAACAGAATGCAAAAGTAATTTATCAACTACAATGAAAAATAGGCAGACCACTCACTCTAAACCAGCTCCAACATGGGCCAAGAGGACTGGCAAATCTCTAGGTCTTGGGGATCTGTGATAAACCTACACATGTGCAAAATTCCAAATGTAGTCTTCATAATACTGCCTGACGTGGCCCCAGAGTCTACACTAATCTCTGCTCAAAATATTAAAAGCATTCATTTCTTATCCAGACAACTGGTTTCTACCTGAGTTCCAAAAGCATGCTTTAGAAACCCTCAACATACCAGGTAAATAAGTTTGCTCTACCGAGTAGATTAACTCTGAACCAAAGTCAGCATTACGGCTGTTTATGTGGTTTCCAAGTTAGGTCTGCAGTTTTCTTAATCTTTTTACACTTTAAACAAGTGGAGTTCCACATTTCAGGGCTCCAAATGTTCCCCTCTCGGCTACACATCCCCCCTATTCCCACAGAAAACATTTTCCTATTACTGCTAATATGATTAGAAATACAAAAAAGCAGAGATAAGCAAAGAATATTCAACTCCTGACTCTGCCAACTCCTGGCCTCTCACCTTTTTCCTTCTTTAGATGTGAACAATTTCACCCTGATGGACAGGTTAGTGACTGGAGTATTGGGAAAAAACAAGTAAAAGCCTAGTCCAGCACTTGGCACATGGTAAGCCCTCAATAAATGGTAGCTATAACGATCATGATGGTCGAAATTCAATACTGAGAGACATGGTTACAGAAATGACAAAATATTTCCCCTAAAAGGACACAACTCTAGCCTAACAGGTTGTGTCCATGCACATTTGGTGCATACCAGGCAGTCAGGTACTCTCCTGAGCCATCAGTTAGTTCATTTGCTTGCTACTTTATTTTCTCACCATCTCCAACTTACAGGTAAGAAAACTGAGACACTCAAGGTCTAAACCTAAAAAGACTGAATCCAGAGCCTGTGCTCTTAACTCCTACTCCACACTAAACAAAGCCATTCCAAGATGAGTCCTCTTCGTCTGAGCGGAATCTGGGGTCAAGTTATTCAACATGAAAATTTGAGTTTAACAAATATTTAGGCCAGCCTCCTCTGTTTATACTTGAATACTATCCAATGCTAATTCAACATTAAAGGGTAGATCAACCTGGTGGTTTTAGGAGTTGTACAGCGATGTGTCAGACAAACCGGTCTTCGGGCCTGGTTGTACAGAGTAGCTAGGTAACCTGACCTTTTCTGAACCTCAGTTCACTCATACGCAAAATGGGAACAGAAACAGCAAATACCTCCCCGAGGTGTTTCCAACTTTAATGCAAGGATTTATGTAAACCAGGCAGCTCTCATTAAATGTTAACTGGAAGTAATGGAAGCCATGGAAAAGAGACCAAAATAGTAGAAAGCGGAGCCTGTCCCTGGGTGACCCAGCAGACATCCGAGGAAAGATTCCGCACCCCCACCCCAGCATTAGGAGCAGTCGCCCCCCGCTCACTGCCTTGGGAACCCGCCCTTACCGCTCTTGGGTTTAGACTCGCCGGCCGGCCCCGCCGAGGCGGAGCGAGGCGGCTGTTGCCCTTTGCTGCTGCCTGAAGAGGCGGAGGAGCTGCTGGAGCCGCTGTTCTTGTCCATGTCGGAGGCGGTGGCGGCGGCGCTGGGAGAACTCTGCGGCATCAACAGGGGCCTTGGCGGCGGCGGCTGTCGGAGCGGAGCGGGCGCGGCGGGGACCCAGGCTCATGGCGTTCGGGGCCGGCGGGGGTCGGCGGCGGCAGCGGTTCTCGGTCTTCATGGCGACATTTTTCCCTGGTTCCTTTCTCGGCTTCTCAAACTGGAAGGAGAAGCGGCTGGAGGGGCTGTTGAGCCCAACGGCGGCGGTGACCAAGGAGGAGGAGGCCGGGGCTCGGAGGTCCGGGCCGGGCCTGGCGGGGCGGAGGCTGCGGGGGAAGGGGAGGCGAGGAGGGAGGGTGCGCGAGCCCCGCCGGCCGGCCGGACACGCTCTCCCGCCGCGGGGCAGCGGAGAGGGCTGGCTGTCTTGGGGTCGGGGACAGATGTCTCCGACACAGCTACCGAAACTCGCCTCTGGGCCGAGGCCGAGCTGCTCCGGGTATGGCGACGAGTCGCCAAACAGCATCTCGAAGAACCCGGATGGACTATATATAGAGAGAGGAGGTGTGAGAGTGAAGCATGCTGGGAGATGTAGTTTTCTGTCTACATCCGGGTCCAGTGATTCTTTTTTTTTTTTTCTTCCTCCTCTCAATGTGTGAGAGAGCTTACAGAGTGGTTGGACCTGCAGTCCAGGTTTTAGTCTTTTTACACTAATGCACATAATAATAATATAAACTACTAAGCAGTTCAGTTCAGTCACTCAGTCCTGTCCGACTCTTTGCGACCCCATGGGCTGTAGCACGCCAGGCTTTCCTGTCCATCACCAACTCCCGGAGCTTGCTCAAACTCATGTCCATCAAGTCGGTGATGCCATCCAACCATCTCACCCTCTGTCGTCCCCTTTTCCTCCTGCCTTCAATCTTTCCCAACATCAGAGTGTTTTCTAATGAGTCAGTTCTTTGCATCAGGTGGCCAAAGTATTGGAGCTTCAGCTTCAGCATCAGTCCTTATAATAAAGCATCCAAACATCAGACTACCTGTGGAATTCCTTTACTGATTCAGTATTTTATAGTCCTTATTCTAATATTAATATTTTATTTATGGCTCTTATTCAATCTCCTAATAATAATGATAATAGTGACAATAATGACAATACTTTACATTTAATATCACTTCCTCATACAATTACTTCATTTTATTGTTGTCACTTATTAATATAAATCATTGCTAATATTTCATTTCGTTGTTAATAATAATAGTTATCCAACTCTTTGGGACCCCATGGACTGTAGCCTAACAGGCTCCTCTGTCCATGGGATTTTCCAGGCAAGGGTACTGGAGTGGGTTGCCATTTCCTTCTCTGGGGATCTTCCTAACCCAGGGACTGAAATCAGGTCTCCCTCATTGCAGGCAGACACTTTACCATCTGAACCACCAGAGAAGCCCTAATAGTTATCACTGAGTGCTTATTATTAGCAGACACTGCTCTGTGCAGTTTATATGAAGTATCACGTCTTTCCTCACAATGACTCAAAGACAAGGAAATGGGATCACACAGCTAATAAATGATGTTCTCAACTACTTGTAAGATAAGCAATTCTCCCTTTTACAGATAAGGACACTGAGACTTAGAAAATTATATATGTATTTTAGAAATCATATGACACCCACCCATACTTTGAAACATTATAAGTGATTCCTTCCAACCATAGCAGTTCGAGATTCAAAGGATCACAGGAAAATACTGTGAAAAAGATAAATAATTCTTATAACAGTAAATAAGGTTAACCTTAGCTAGTTAGAAACCTATTATATGCCAGGCACTGTGCTGCGAACAAAGAATTCCAAAATACATTAATGGGAGAATGTGATAAGGACTATAATAAAGTTAACACAAAATGCTTTCCAGAGGAGAGGCCTAAAGGAGAGAAGTACAAAAAGTCAGGAGGAGTAAAGGAGGGCTTCCCCAGAGGGCATGTTAGTTGAGCTGACCATAGAAAGATGAGTGGAATTTCAGCAGTCATACATGAACAAATTAATAAACAGACTAGATCCTAGACATCTCCTAATTAGGCCCTTTGGGGTTTCTTTTTAATCATCATATGTTATACAAAACATTAATAAGTATATGAAGTCAATTTCTTGAACTTAACAGTTTTAGCTGGGATAAAAGAAATTAGATACTAATCTCATAATTTTTAACGTTTCTTAACCACCTAACCTGCCTCTTGAGAAATCTGTATGCAGGTCAGGAAGCAACAGTTAGAACTGGACATGGAACAACAGACTGGTTCCAAATAAGAAA
>SJYV01026263.1:2936789-2973053 GCA_006410875.1 Neotragus pygmaeus
ATCCATCACTTCACGGGAAATAGATGGGAAACAGTGGACACACTGTCAGACTTTATTTGGGGGGGCTCCAAAATCATTGCAGATGGTGACTGCAGCCACGAAATTAAAAGACGCTTACTCTTTGGAAAAAAAAGTTATGAGCAACCTAGATAGTATATTCATAAGCAGAGACATTACTTTGCCAACTAAGGTCCATCTAGTCAAGGCTATGGTTTTTCCTGTGGTCATGTATGGATATAAGAGTTGGACTGTGAAGAAGGCTGAGCGCCGAAGAATTGATGCTTTTGAACTGTGGTGTTGGAGAAGACTCTTGAGAGTCCCTTGGACTGCAAGGAGATCCAACCAGTCCATTCTGAAGATCAACCCTGGGATTTCTTTGGAAGGAATGATGCTGAAGCTGAAGCTCCAGTACTTTGGCCACCTGATGTGAAGAGTTGACTCATTGGAAAAGACTCTGATGCTGGGAGGGATTGGGGGCAGGAGGAGAAGGGGACGACAGAGGATGAGATGGCTGGACTTGATGGACGTCAGTCTGAGTGAACTCCGGGAGATGGTGATGGACAGGGAGGCCTGGCATGCTGCGATTCATGGGGTCAGAAAGAGTTGGACATGACTGAGCGACTGAACTGAACTGAACTGAAATGCCCTCCACCAGTCCTTATCTTTCTTTTCCAGTTTTTTCCCCCACAAATCATACTGAAATGAGAGAATGGCTATCTAATACATCAAATTAAGTCTAGAAAATCCTAAAAATCCATTTTTATGTATGACTAGATTTGGAAGATACACTAAGATTCCTGGGTGATTATTTATCTCCTTTAACAAACGTGTGGGAACTCTGATGACCTGGGTAAATCATTTCTTTCTTCTATCACTCTTAAAAGTGAGAAAAAGAGAGAAAGCCCCGTGCAGTTCTTCCCAAATAAAGCAGTAGGTGTCCATCTGTTAGGCTACATTAAGCCAAGAAAAGATTTTCCACTTTCAAAGTAGTTTCTTAGGGGCCTTGGCACTTTCTCCTTGTGAGAAAGTTTCTCATTCTCCTATGTTTCTCATTTACAGGAAACATATATTTACAGAGAAGTAAAGCAAAAACACACAGAAACCCAAATAAAACTCACCACCTCCATCCTCTTTTCTGCAAGATGGTCTACGTTACCCTTTCCATAGAAAATAATGGGAAAGTCTGAGGTTAAAGTAAAGCACTCATTTTGTGCCAGCTGGAGCTAGAAATGTAGCTTTGTAATAGTAGGAGACAGGCTGAATGGTGCTTGGTTGTGACTTACTAAATAGATGGATACCAGAAGGACTTCCCTGGTGGTCCAGTGGTTAAGAATCCAGCTTCCATAGCAGGTGGCACAGATTAGATCCCCGGTCCAGGAACTAAGATCCTGCATGCTGAAGGGCGTAGCCAAAAAGTAAATAAATAAAAGTAAGTAAAATACATACCAGAGCTTTCCTTCCCATTTGTGAACTTCCTAGGTTCATAAGATGGAAAGACCATAGAACTGTCTTTCCTATGTCTATCATTCAGAGTAATCTAGCCTAAATTCCTCAAGATTATTCTGCACATCCCTTTCATACAAATCACCAGAGAATTTCGATCAAAAAGATTCCTATAATACATTCTCAGTATCATTTACTGATTCAAAAGCTCCTTTTGCCCTCTTCCGCACCAGAAAAAGGGAGCTACTTGATATCTCCGCAGTTAGTACTACCGATTAGAGATTCCCTGATGGCTCAGATGGTAAAGAATCCGCCTGTAATACAGGAGACGCAAGAGACGCGGATTCGATCCGGACATGTAAGAGATGGGGGCATGATCCCTGGCTTGGGAAAATCCCCTGGAGAAGGGACTGGCTACCCACTCCAGTATTCTCGCCTAGAGAATTCCACAGACAGAGGAGCCTGGCGGACTACAGTCCGTGGGATGGCAGAGTCGAACACGACTGAGCGACACTAACACACTACAGATTGGCAGGATTCAGAGACCTGGCATCTGGAGTGACTGGGGGCTCTCCCTAAGGTCCGTTGATTCCTTGTGAATTCTACATTTAATTTGAAGACGGAGAGAAAGGGATTTCGCGTACTCAAAGACGAAACAGCCTCAGGATCCCAGAGATCCTGCAGAACTACTTAACATCAGGTTTCAAGACGCGTTCAGCTAATAATGTCTCCGGTCGGCCGCCGTCAGCCATCTAGTGATGCAACGCTACGTCCAGTCTGACAGCGGTCACCCGGCTGTCAAGATGGCAGCCCCCAGGAGCTGGGCTCTATGGAGCTTCTGCGGCCGTGGGTGGTCGCGGGCAGTGTCGGGCTACAGAATCTCCGGGCTTCGTAGCTCCTCGCCCAGGGGCCCCCTGGGTGCACGGCTCTTGTCCCAAGAGAAGGAGGCAACCGAAACGCACTTTGGATTTGAGACTGTGTCGGAAGAGGAGAAGGGGGGCAAAGGTGAAAGGGGTGAGAGGGTGAATGGGGAGGATCTGACCATCTAGTTTCTTCTGCCCAAACCAAGGGTTGATTTACCGTCCTGTTAGCTCCGCTGAGGGGCTTCCCAGGTGGCGCTAGTGGTAAAGAATCCACTGGGTCGGGAAGATGCCCTGGAGGAGGGCAGGGCAACCCACTCCAGTATTATTGTCGGGAGAATCCCCGTGGGCAGAGGAGCCTCGCAGGCGGGCACGACTGCTTCAAGCCACTTAGCACGCACGCACGCGCCTCTGATGCATTAACTTGTGCAGTCCAGACCTCCAAGAAATACCCTTAGTCTGTCTCTGCCCAACTTAGAGCCTCCTCTTTTCAAGTAATTATCACAGAACCCCGTCAATTGAGCATTTATGATGTGCAGACATTATTTACAATTCTCATTTCAACTTCCTGATGGTGACTATTTTTATTCCATCTTACTCATGAGGAAATAGAGACTTAAAGCTTAAGCAAAACCTTGCTCAGTTTAACGTAGTTAAGTGGTGGCACTGCTATTCCAACCTAGTTCGGTCTGACTACTGAGCCCATATTGTTAATCTCTTGCTAAAGGGATAGGCCATCTTTATAGAAAGAAGGAAGGAGACTATTTTCTATTAATATGTGCCTCAGCTTTCAAATTTGCCAGGTAGGGAAGATAGTAATTTCTTTCATAGAGTTCTTGTGAAGATTACATTACTTCATACACTAAGGAATTTTGAATAATGCCTGGTACTTCATAATTGCTCAATAAGTGGTAGATATTGTTCAGCACTTTCTTTGTTTTCACCATAAGACTTGGGAAAGGAAAAGACCTGTTTTAAAATTCCAGCTGTACCATTTGTAATGAGAAAGTTATTATGCTCACATTACAGATAGATAAGGTGATGCTCTGAGAGGTTCCTTAACTTGGCCTGTAGTCACCCAGGAAATAAGAAAAAGAGCCTACAATTGAATTTTTTATCCTCTTATGGGCTAGTATATTGTGTTACCTTTCACCTCAGCCTTACTAAATACATAGCTCTACTATAATTCCTTGAATATCAATTTTAAATTAACACATTTCATTGTAAATCCCCAGAAAGTTAAGACTCATTCATAACTGTGTTCTCAGCATTTGATGCACATTAGGGGCTTGATAACTGGTTGTGGGGTGAAGTAAGTGGAGCCAGGTAAAGTGATAGTAAACTCCATAAGTTCATCTTCCCAAAGTTCCTGTGGCTGCAATTTCAAAATGTCTGGGGTGGCAGTATCGACATCCCCACAGTCATGTGTCTCCTATGATTCCATTGACGTTCTGTTCAAATTTCACCTCTTTTTATCCCTTTTCATTATTTTGTTGCACTTTCATTTTTGTAGTCCAGTTTCCTGTTTCAGTTATCTAGTTTGTAACATGCCACAGAGATTCCCAACTGAGATCAGAAGGCAACACAGCTACATGCTTTGCTGTCTGCATGTGAATAAGGGATGTATAGTGACCAACCCCCTACAACTGTGAGAGAAGTGACATAATTGGTTTCTGATCGTGATGCATATCTCTTATTTATGCATGATTTATGGACTGAAGGACTACTAGAAAGATTTGTACTTTATGCAATTACTCACAGTTAATATACCGTTGTATTTGAATGATGTTGCTAGAGGACTGGTGTTATTGAACTAAACCACAATAACCGAAATTTTTGTATATTAGAACTACATAAAGCAAGAAGGGCTTATACTCAGTGAGTTGAGCCTCAGTGTCCCTCTAAATATCCCAGATGTTCAAAAGCAAAGAGCAAGCTTATAGGATTCCAGGGTTGAGAATAGATATTCAAGATTGAGTGAAAGGCGGAGGGCTCTATTATAGTCTGCTGATTCAGCAAAGGACAGTAATGTTTTGGGTCTTAGCAGCACATTTCATCTGAGGAACTCAACATATCTCCCCTTCTTTACCTGATTCAGTCCTTTTGGCAGATAGGTAGGAGGCTCGCACTGATATTGTTATCTCATGAACAGAAATGGAGATGCAAAGAAGTTAAATGTGGCCTGTGCTTTGAAGCATCTTAGATAGTAAATTCCTTAACTCTTCAGCCAGTCCATATTCCACATTCTTCCTTGGTCCTGTGGAGTCACGAGAACCCTCTACAATTCAACTTGGCCCTGACTCACATCCTACCATTCATCTGCTCACTAAGTTGAACCTGAGGTTTTTCTCAGTGACAGAGGCAGAGATGAGCTGAGGTTTTCCCATCCATTTTTCACGTCTTTCTAATGGATTTTATTGTCTTTAATTATGATACTTTTAGAAAAACTCCAATCCCCCCGCCCCTTCCTCTAAGAAATGGAAACCGGGGAACTTCCTGGCGGTCCAGTGGTTAGGATTCGGCTTGGGTCTCATCCTTGGTTAGGGAACTAAGATCCCGCAAGCCATGTAGTGTGGCCAAAAAAGAAAGTGATTTACTACTAAGTATGTGCATGGCATTACTGCAAGGTAATGGCCCTATGTGAAGCTAAGATAACAGAAAAGAGGTTGACTTATTTCTTACTTGAAGCAATTTAAGCCTTTTTAAATTCTTTATTTATTTGGATACACTGGGTCTTAGTTGCGGCAGACAGGATCTTCCGTCTTCCTTATAGTATGCAAACTCTTAATTGTGGCATGTGGGATGTAGTTCCCCAATCATGGATCAAACAAGGGTGCCCTGTATTGGGAGTGTGGAGTCCTAGCCATTCGACCACCAGGGAAGTCCCTAGTTAAGCCTTTTTTTAAAAGTGGTAACGTGCAGATTTGGGCATCAAACATTATGTCTTGGCTCCACCTTGCAGGTAACGTGCAAATTTTATGGGGGGAATGGGGAACTTTCTTATATTTAGGACTTTTCCAGGTTAATATTATTAGTAGCCCAGTCATGTTATATTTCTCTCATGTCAAGTCTATCAGGTGTTTGAAAGTGTGGCCAAGAAGTATGATGTGATGAATGATATGATGAGTCTTGGTATCCATCGTGTTTGGAAGGATTTGCTGCTCTGGAAGATGCGCCCATTTCCTGGGACCCAGCTGCTGGATGTTGCTGGAGGTACAGGTAATGTCCAGTTTGGTCTCCTTGGGTAACACTGAGCTCCTTTTATAAAAACTAGTTTCTCTTGTTGTAATGAGCTAGCTCACCTTCCCTAAAGCTGAACATGGTGATTGAAAATCAATACACTTCTCAGAAAGATTTACTTTTTTCTAGTTTTATTTATTTAGGTTGTGCTGGGTCTTCACTGAAGCTCAGGCTTTTCTTTAATTGTAGCGAGCAGGGGCTACTCTCTAGTTGTGGGCATGGACTTCTCACTGTGGTGGCTTCTCTTGTTGCCGAGCACAAGCTCCAGGGTGCACAGCCTTCAGTAGTTGTAGCACGTGGGCTCAGCAGTTGTGGCTCCCTGGCTCTACAGCATGGGCTCAACAGTTGTGGCTTAGTTGCTCCACGGCATGTGGGATCTTCCAGGATCAGGAAGTGAACTCTTGTCTGCTGCAGTGGCAGGAGGATTCTTTACCACTAAGCCACCAGGAAGCCCTACTGAATGCCAATCAAAAACACAGAATATCAACTTTGTGCCTGTCATTTTTCTAAAATTCAGAGGATTACAAAGTAAACTGACCAATTTTTTTCCTCCAGTGTCCTTTCCCCATCTAAACAACTATTTTTGCTTTCTGTTTAACCTTTAGCCCACTTGCCCTCTTTCTTTGCTGAGGAAGGGAGGGGCTTTTATCATATGTTTTCAAGGCAGCCTTTTCTGCCTAATCTACTATCATATCAGATATCAAAAGCTCTTTTATTGGGAAAAAAAAGCCTCTTTTTATGCATGGTCCTTTGTTTCTTGGTGCACACTAGGCATTTGGAGAGAAAAATGTCATATAATGTAATAATCTATACTAATAGAATAATGTATAATAATAAACTGCAATAGAATAATGTTTATGTTTGGCTTTGCTGGTGTGATCCTCTCCCTAAAAGGAAGCTCAGAGGGCAGTGAGGTAGAGGACATTAGCAGAATCTAACAAAATCTAAAATGCTTTTTAGTCTAGGACCCCACAATTCCAATTCTAGACATTTAATCTGAAAAAAAAAACAAAAACAAAAAACCTTGCACAGAGATATAGCTACAGAAAAGTTTCAGTCAGAGCTGCTACCATCTCCAGTGCACCCTAGCCAGTAATATTACCATATGCCAACAACTGCCCATTTAGAAAGTGCAATTAAAAAGTAAGCCCATATATTTAAAAAGACATTTAAAACATACAATAACAAATATGCTCACACTGCATAACTTTTGGTAACAGTGAAAAGTTGGAAGTAAACTATTTCTACCTCAGCGAAGAAATGACTTTAAGATACATCAGTACTATAAAATAATAATATTAGGTAGCTATTTAAAAGAATGAGAAAAGCCTATGAATACTGATGGAACAGTATCAAGGACATATTAAGTGGGAAAAATAAAGAAAAGTTATATACAATGGATATAATATAACCTTCATTTATGTTTTTAAGTTGTTTCATGTGAGTACATATTGTTAGATTTAAATTTATAGGAAAGTGACTAAAGAATACCAAATTGGATGGAGAAAATGGAAAACCTAGGCTGTATTTCTTACAAACAGTGTAAGAAGAAAACAAAGACAAGGAAACAGCATTATAAAAAGGGAAATATGATCCTGAAAGCACTGGCTTTGCCTAAACAATATTTACAACATGGTCACAATAATGTAAACACTTGATTTTCTGCTTTTAAACTCAAACCATCAACAAAGCACAGAAAACTTAGAGCTATAGAACAAATACAATGTTATCAGGCTTGACAGAACATATACACACACACACATACACACACACACACACATATATATAATGGAAGGTTGAAAGGAGTCAAAAGATACTACCTATAGTTGATGGAATAATAAAACAAGGTGGGAGGGATAAACTTGGAATAGGATTAACAGATATATTCCTCTACATATAAAATAAGCAACAAGGACCTACTATATAGCACAAGGAACTATAGTCAATATCTTGTAATAAGCCATAATGGAAAAGACTCTGAAAATGAAAATATATGTGTAATTGAGTTGTCTTGCTATATACCTGAAACATTGTAAATCAACTGTACTCCTAATTTAAAAATAAAAATTAAAAAAAAGAAAATATAGATTAGTTTATTACTCTAGGTTACACAGCTATCTGTGAGGAACTATTAAAAGTGATATAAATATATTGGGAGGACAGAGGCAAGCAGAGATGGGGGCAGGATAGCTCTATAAATTTTTTGAGGAAAGAAATGGCTGTAACCAACAGAAGAAACCACTAAAGGGATTGGGAAAGATGGTCTGTGGGGAGCTGAGCTGGTTATGGGAAGTGGTGGGGCAGTGAGTTGTTGTTGCTTGTGAGTGTACCTTCATGTTACTGTCACAAAAATTATTAGAAAAAGACTAGGAAGCAGTACACTCAGCTCTTCCCACTTGTTACATCTGGAGAGTGTGGACATGGCAACTTTCATGTTTTATTCTATATATTTAAGTATTGAGCCTTTTAGAGTAAGAATGTGTCCATGCATTACATATGCAGTTTTTAAAGGTTTTTTATTTAAAGAATCTTAGCGGTTAAAAAATTGCTGTTAAAAAAAAAATGAACTATTGAAATGAATACAGCCTTTCAGTTTTCATACACTCCTCAACCCCTGTACCTTTGCTGCTCCTTTTGGGTTTAAGAAATGCTGCAGTTGTGTTTGTGTTTGATCTTTCCTCCTGTTGGCTTCCCACAGGTGACATTGCATTCCGGTTCCTTAATTATGTTCAGGCGCAGCATCAGAGAAAGCAGAAGAGGCAGTTAAGGGCCCAACAAAATTTATCCTGGGAAGAAATTGCCAGAAAGTACCAGAATGAAGAGGATTCCTTGGGCGGTTCTCATGTCATGGTCTGTGACATCAACAAGGAGATGCTAAAGATTGGAAAACAGAAAGCCCATGCTCAAGGATACAAAGCTGGTAAGTCCTGCAGAAAGTGGACCTGGTGGAGATGTTTATAAGATGGAACGTGTACAATGCTGAAGTGCTTCCTCTTCCAGATTTCAAAAACTTATAGATACATAGGAGTGGAAGATAATTTGTGGGGCTGAGCCCAGCATGTGTACTATTGCATATATTATTTCAGCAACCAGTTATCAGCCTCAAGTCACAGGGGAGACAACCCAGACCCAAAGAGGTTAAGTATCTTATTCAAGTCACGCAGTTTAAATGGCAGATCCAAAATGTGGACTGACTGTTTGGGTCTCAGCCCTTGGACCCTGAGACAGAAGTTTGGCTTTCAATTCCCAGCAGCTCTCTAATGACCCCAATGCCCTATTCTTGAGCCATTTCATCCCCCTCCCGAAACTAAGCTCTGCCTCAGCTTTCCAACCTGGTGGCACCCAGCCAATGACCAAGGATCCATGGTGCTCCCGGACCTGAACATATACCACGTGGGGCTCTCTTCACAGGCAGTCTTTGTTCCAGAACCCTCTGTTGGGTTGGCTGGGGCTTTCTCAGCTCTGCATCGAGGTCTCATGGCTCTTCCCACACATCCTTGCTTCCTCTTCTTTTTATTTTTTTTCCGGATGTCTCCCCTTACCCCGCTACTAACCGCCCCCCCAGAAAAGAAAACTTTGCCCTCCTACCTCTATTTCAGAATGGGTTTCTCAGAGGGTGCAGCTGATGCAGTTGAAGAATCACCTGTAAATGGTATTCTTCAAACTTCCCTCGCACGGTCTGCTCTTCAGCCAAGGAGAAAGTGACTGGGTGTCTCCAGGCAGCTGCTTCAGCTCCCAAATGGACAGTTTCTGCTCTAGCTTAAAGATACACGTTTTACATTTGGCTTTCTCTTTCAATATTTTGAAATACTTTTGCCCCCAGTATTTTGCCCCAGTAGACATGCTGCTCTGGCAGCTGCCGCGTGTTCACCTGGCTTTTCAGAGCCGCTGCACTGCCCTCTTCCACATGGCCGAGCACTGCATGCAGCCCCGGTGAGAGGCAGTGGCACCCCACAAAGAACCCAAGGCCCTTGGGTCAACATCAGCACCTCTCTCCTCCCCCACCACCTCCCTACCATGAGTGTCTACGGTTATTTTAGCTTCATTCTTCCTCCTCCTACTTCCACCCCCAGAACGAGCTGCCTAGACGAACTGCAGCCCACTTGGCCCCCCAGATGAAGGGCTCTTTTGTTAACCATCAACACTGATCAGAAGGCCGACAGTCACTAGTGTTTCTAGACAAAGGCACTGTGTTCTTACTCCTACTGAGAAACGTGTTTCCCTTCTCTCTGGTGCTCAGCCACGAAGAGTGGAGAACAAAGATGGGAATGATGGGTAATGTTCCACTTCTAGAATCATCTCTGCCATAGCATAGCTTGCCTTTTAGGCTCTCCTAACAGCCAAGACAGAGCCACCTGTGTAGGAATCATTAGGTGCTGCAGAGTTTGGGTTTTATTTTTCCTCCTTGCTTTGAAACTGAAATGAAAGTCACTCAGTCATGTCCAACTCTTTGTGACCCCATGGAGTCCTTGGAATTCTCCAGGCCAGAATACTGGAGTGGGTAGCCTTTCCCTTCTCCAGGGGATCTTCCCAACCCAGGAATTGAACCAGGGTCTCCTGAATTGCAGGCAAATTCTTTACCAGCTGAGTTACCAGGTACCAGTCTCCAATAATAATGCCTTTGCAACACATATCATGCCAAAATAAAGTTGAAACTAAGTAGAAGGATCCTAGAAATGATTTAATAATTATAAAAGTTAATGTATAAAGGCATTTTTGTGCGTAGCACTATTATGTGTTTTATTTACATGTAGCACTTCCTCCCAAAGTAGAAACTTGGAGGGCAGAAACCTTAAAAAGATTTGATGGGTTATAAAAGTTATATATTTGGGAAAATTTGGGATGTTAGAAATCAAACATTTGAAAAATTACATTATGAAGAGTAACCTCTTCATAGCTTTAACCATACCTTAACCATAGTTCCAGCATCCAGAGATGACCCTCAGCATTTTAGTACATTTACTCCCTAGCTTTTTCCTAATCATTTCCTTTTTATAATATTGACAACATCTTGGAGATACAGTTTAGTATTCTGCTTTAATTCAGCATTGTATCATGAGATTTTTCCATGTTATTAAAAATTTCTGAGGACTTCCCTGGTAGTCCAGGGTTAACACATTGCCTTCCAATGCAGGAGGTAGGAGTTCAAGTCATGGTCAGGGAGCTAAAATTCCCTCATGCCCCTCACAGTCAAAAAAACCAAAGCATAAAACAGAACCAATATTGTAACCAAATTCAATAAAGACTTTAGAAATGGTCCACATTAAAAAAAAAAGTCTTAAAAAGAAAAATTCCTGGGAATTCCAGTGGTCCAGTGGTTAGGACTCTGCATTCTCACTGCAGAGGGCCTGTAGAAGCTAATGTATGTAAAGTGATTACATAGACCTCGTCATCGTCATCGTGGGCTTAGTAAGCAGTAGCTTTGATGATAATGTTGTTAATGTGTTCCTCCGAAAAATCAAATGGCTATTGTAAAGGGCATGCTCATTTCTGAGGCTCTTGTTAAATACTGTATGTGTGCCTCACAGGAAGATTATTTACATTTACCTTCCTCTATGAAGCCTCCTATGTAGTCTGAGGAGGCCTTACAAATAGCTGTGAAAAGAAAAGAAGCAAAAAGCGAAAGAGAAAAGGAAAGATATAAGCATCTGAATGCAGAGTTTCAAAGAATAGTAAGAAGAGATAAGAAAGCCTTCCTCAGAGATCAATTCAAAGAAATAGAGGAAAACAATAGAATAGGAAAGACTAGAGATCTCTTCAAGAAAATCAGAGATACCAAGGGAACATTTCATGCAAAGACGGGCACAATAAAGGACAGAATGGTATGGACCTAACAGAAGCAGAAGCTATTAAGAAGAAGTGGAAAGAATACACAGAAGAACTGTACAAAAAAGATCTTTACAACCTAGATAATCACAATGATGTGATCATCACCTAGAGCCAGACATCCTGGAATGTGAAGTCAAGTGGGCCTTAGGAAGCATCACTATGAACAAAGCTAGTGGATGTGATGGAATTCCAGTGGAGCTATTTCAAATCCTGAGAGATGATGCTGTGAAAGTGCTGCACTCAATATGCCAGCAAATGGAGCCCTAGGTGGGGCACCCTCCACTATTCAAGCGGGTGCCTGTGGCCCAACGTAGACGGTGCAAGTTCCGTGTCTGGAACTTTATTGGTTTTCCATGTAAACCAGGTTAATCAGCCTGTTTTCTCCACTAAATTTTCCTACTACACCATTTCTTCCTAATCTAATCTTATATTAATAAATAAATAAGTTTTTCCTCACCAACGCCATCCCCGCTTCGAACTCCCTGGATCCCCCGGGGCTGGACCCTGGCAAGGAGGGGCAGTGATGGGAAAGAACAAGTCTCCCCAAACAGCGGGTTCTCACACTAACGCCTCATCAATTCCAACCTCAGGACTTCAGTCCCTGTGATCCATCACTTAGCGATGTCCCCCCAAATCTGGAGCTGCCGTGTCCCAGGTTGCCACTGGCCATCTCACATTTCCAGCACAAGATTCCCCAGCAGGAATCACACCTGCCCAAAAGCAGCATCTGCCAGGGGCCTGCCCAGAACCAGCAGCTCGCCTGACAGGGTCTGGGCTTGAGAGCCAGGGACCCAGGCTGTAGGCCAGGTAGAGAATATCCACTCTGCCTCAGGGACTGTAGCTCACGGGGCATGCTTCATGCCCCAGACACCTGCTCTATTGTCCCTTCTTTCTAGCACTGGTGCGATGGGGCCAGAAGATGTGTCTGGATGGTATGAGTTGCCTCTGGGTGAATGTTAGCTCATCACAGAATTTTAAAATTTGCATTTGGAGAAGTAAAAACACTTACAGTAATATGGTGTAATCCTGGTGCAATAAAGCAAACTAAGGTAACTTTTGAGCAAATCGACTTGTTTTTCCAGAAGCATTGGGGAAGTAGATGACCTTTTCCAGTCCTCCTGGAGAGGAAGAACTTCCCTCTATTGAGAAGTTATCACATGACAGGCAGGGGCCCCCATGGTCTCATGTTACCTGTGCTGTGTAACTTTTACTCGCTGGAACAGACACTACTACCAACATTATACAAGTGAGGGATCTAAGTCTAGGAGGCTCCACAAACCAGCTTAACACTTGTTTCTCTCTCCTTAGAATCCAGAGTCTGAGAAATGGCTCATGTCAAAGACCGGGTCAAGTAATAAACCCACTGTCTTCAAATTTCATATGCCGGCAGTGACCTTGTTAGGACATGAAAAGGGCACATGGGAGAGGACCATTGCTGCTGTTCATCCATTAGAAAAAGAGCCCTGAGATTTAGGTGGTCAGGAGACTAGGTTCCAGCAAATGGGATAGAAGCAAAGGCAATAAATTGACCCCCAAATCCATCAGAGCAGTCCTGAATCAGCTATCAGAACTGACTAAGAAGAAAGAGATGATTTGTTTCCTGCCTANTGGTCCCATCCAGTTCATGGGAAATAGATGGGGAAACAGTGGAAACAGTGTCAAACTTTATTTTAGAGGGCTCCAAAATCACCGCAGATGGTGACTGCAACCATGAAATTAAAAGACACTTACTCCTTGGAAGGAAAGTTATGACCGACCTAGATAGCATATTCAAAAGCAGAGACGTTACTGTGCCAACAAAGGTCCATCTAGTCAAGGTTATGGTTTTTCCAGTGGTCATGTATGGATGTGAGAGTTGGACTGTGAAGAAAGCTGAGCGCCAAAGAATTGATGCTTTTGAACTGTGATGTTGGAGAAGACTCTTGAGAGCCCCGTGGACTGCAAGGAAATCCAATCAGTCCATCCTAAAGGAGATCAGTCCTGGGTGTTCATTGGAAGGACTGATGCTAAAGCTGAAACTCCAATACTTTGGCCACCTCATGCGAAGAGTTGACTCATTGGAAAAGACCCTGATGCTGGGAGGGATTGAGGGCAGGAGGAGAAGGGAATGACAGAAGATGAGATTGCCGGATGGCATCACCGACTCGATGGACATGAGTTTGGGTAAACTCTGGGAGTTGGTGATGGACAGGGAGGCCTGGCGCTGCGATTCATGGGGTCGCAAAGAGTCGGACATGACTGAGCGACTGAACTGAACTGAACTGATGTAGCCTCCCTACTGAATCATACTTCGTGTCTGATTCACTGCATGTTGAATAATATTGAAGCTGAATCAGGATTCTCAGAGGATATAGCCACCCTGATAGGCAGCTCCCTTGGGTATTTTTGAATTCATGACCAGACTTGGGGTCAAGACACTTTGCTTCTCTGTGAGTCCAGTAGAACCAATATAACTGCTAAATTATGTACTTAGAATAAATTCTAATGACTGTCTGGAGTAGGTACTATTATTGACTCCACTTTACACATGAGGAAACTGAGGCAATGTAGTTTATCCAAAATCATATAGCCAGGGGCTTCCCTGGTGGCTCAGTGGTAAAGAATCTGCCTACCGCTGCAGAAAACACGGGTTTGATCCTTGGTACGGGAAGACCCCACAGGTCATGAAGCAGCTAAGCCCATGCTCCACAACTGCTGAGCCTGTGCTCTAAAGCCCAGGAGCTGCAGCTACTGAAGCCCAGGAGCCTGGAGTTGGCGCTCCGCAGCAAGAGAAGCCACCACAATGCGAAGCCCATGCCCCACAACTAGAGAGTAGCCCCTGCTCTCTGAAACTAGAGAAAAGCCCACACAGCAACGAAGACCCAGCACAGCCAAAAATAAAAAATAACTCTATTCAAAAACTTGATTAAAAAAAAAAGGTTATATAGCTAATAATTGGGGAAGCTGGCATTAGAACCCAGGCAACACCAGGACCTGGGCTCGTAACCACAGTGCTTTACACCTAATTGGATAAAAATTGCTTAAGAGTAAGGCATAACTAAGTAACCAGTGTCTACTCTGAGAACCTTGGGGGAAACTTTCTTCTAAACTTCAAGGACACCAGAAACTTCAAGTTCTCAGGACTGAAGGACATTCTGAAGACTATGGCCAGGAATCCACTGGAGAAGGCAGGTGTGTGTTTTCTGACACCGCTTTGGATACCGCCGGTGTGATGTTCCCCCAGCACCATATAGTTCTCCAATTCTCCAGCGCCAGCCAGCTGTCCAACAATTCAATTCAGTTCTAACACTAATTACCAGAGTTAGATTCCACAAGTTTAAGGGCTTATTGCCACAAGACTGCACCCAGTTCACAAGACAGCCACAAACAGGGTGTTCAGGTATACCCATACTTCTGTCCAGCTGACTACAAATTCAGGGGTTCCCACAACCCCCTTCCCAGGTTTTCCAGTCCCCTGGGTGCAGAGGAGACAGCAGTCCAGGCTGAGACCAGAACTGCTTTTCTCTTTCAGGACTTGCCTGGATATTGGGAGATGCAGAAGAACTGCCCTTCGACGATGACAAGTTTGATGTTTACACAATTGCCTTTGGGATCCGGAATGTCACACACATTGATAGGGTAACCAATGGCTGCATCTGCTGGCGTGACCCAGGATATTAGCTCTCTAGGGGTGGCTCCACAGTGAATGAGGAAAGGGAGAGATTCTTCTCTGGGCCCAGCTCCTGAGTTGAATGTTTCAGGCTGAGAGGTCTTAATCCTTTAAATTGCCAATTTTCCTGCTCACAAAATTAAAAAAACAAAACCACACAGCAGATCCCCATAGAAGCCTTTGTTGCTTGAGTTGGTATTCATATCTTTGAGCCTGTCAGTCTTGCTCTCTCATGTCATCAGCTTCCTCTCTCTCCATGAAGCCTCCTGACTCAGAGTTTGCAGATCAGAGCAATTCCCAAGGCTGACACAGGAAAAGTCTCTCAGCCCCTATTTTGGCAGAAGGTAGCTAGATTCACGGATCCTCTGTTGGAAGAAGGGAATGTTCAGCCCTTAATTTGATGCAGCTCTTCTTTTATTTCTACTTGAACATTCTGTCCAAACATTTGAAGATGACAGGCGAGGCCCTCAGTTTCATTTCTGTAACGTGGACTCCAGCTGCCTGGTTGCCTGCTTTGGGTGGGATGTTGTTTGTGGTGTATTTTAATTTCATTTTATTCCTGTGTCTATAGCCAGTTTGTTATTCTTTTTAAATTTAAAAAAAAAATTTAATAAATTCAAAGCTCAAGCAGCACAAAAGGGATATGTCACTAAAAAATCTTCATCCTTGTGTGCTAACCATTCAGTGCCCCCTCCCTCTGTGGTCACCAATTTCTTAGTGGCATATCTTTGCAAAGATGTCATGGGCATATTAAGCATATTCATTTCCTTTCTTTTTTTAATAAAAATATTAGCTTATGAAACATTTTGCCCATTGCTTTTTTTCCCTGAAAAATATACCTGCAAAAAATATATATATATATCTACAGACTTTTCCATGTCAGCACATAAAGAACTCTGGCTCTTCCTTTGTTAAATAGCTGCATAGATTCCGTTTGTATATATATATTCCCTAATATAACCAGTCTCTCATTGATGATTAAGATGCTCTGCTCTTATGCTGTTCAAATCGTGCTGTAATGAATAATCCCACGTCATTTCCACAGTAGAAGCATTTCTGTAAAATAGACTCTTTGAAGGAAAATTGCTGGATCAAAGAGGGATAGCCATCATGATTTTGAGAAGTAATTCAAAAATTGCCCAATGGGCAGTGGAATGGCTAAAAGATTTAGGAGACTGTGGGTTTGTTCCGCTGTTACAGCTTCCCAACTGAGATTGAACACGGGATCTGTAGAAAACACGCTTTATAACGCCCACAGAAGCTAGTGCCGCCTCAGCCTTCCAGAGATGAGTGAGGGTTGCTGAGGGGTGTGTCCTGTTGTTCTTGTCTTGCTCAGGCACTACAGGAAGCCCACCGGGTCCTGAAACCAGGAGGAAGATTTCTCTGTCTGGAGTTCAGCCAAGTAAACAATCCCCTCCTATCCAGGTTGGTATTGTTAACAGGGCTTGATTTTCACCATCCAGCCAAGGGTTTCCCATCCCCAAATGGTTAGAAAATAGCCAGAAGCTTTAAGTAGGAACCTCAGAGTCCCTGAGTCCCTGAGGGACAGTGCCACCTCTGTGGTCAGCCAGTTATGAATGATAACACCTAGACCAGAAGAGTCTCAAACCAGTAACCAGAGACTCAAGTGGGCCTGCGTATGTATTTTGTTTGGCTCATGGTTAAAATTGACTTAGATGTCTATATTTTAAAATTGAGAAATTTTACATACAAATTTGGATTTCCAACTTCACTGGAGAAATCAGAAATATGGTAACCCTGATTAAGCCCATATTCCCACATGGCAATAATCAGAGCTGTGTAGTAACTGCCCCTTCCCCACTTTTCTGGACCTTCCTAATTGTGCCTGTCACCACACCCTCAACTGGGTCACTTATTTCAGGTACTTGCTTGACCCCTATAGGCATTTTTGAGTTTATAATCCCAGGCTCAGACCTTCTTGCTTATTAACAGTCTTGTTCTAATCTTAATCTTTTGCCTTTTTGTTTAGGCTCTATGATGTATATAGCTTCCAGGTCATTCCTGTCCTGGGAGAAGTCATTGCAGGAGATTGGAAGTCCTACCAATACCTTGTAGAGAGTATCCGACAGTTCCCATCTCAGGTACAAAAAAATCTGTAGCTTTCAACCCAAGGCCCCACAGTTGAAATCCAGACAATTTCTGCTGTATCTTTCTTTGTGTTTTAGGAGGAATTCAAGGAGATGATAGAAGATGCAGGTTTTCAGAAGGTGACTTATGAAAATCTCACATCAGGCATTGTAGCCATTCACTCTGGTTTCAAACTGTAACTCCTTTAAGATTCTGAAGCATGAACCAGTCACATCCTGTCAGAAGTCTGGAGCTGGAGGATAATTCAGTTAGTGTGACCAGCAGCAAGACATCTCTGCTTGAGGTTGTACGCCTTGGACCCATATTCTGATGTGACCAATCTCCAAGTGAAAGAACCAAGTTCCTGTCACTTGACTGCAGCTTTCCTTCTCCCAGAGTTATTTGTCTGTACTATTGCTCAAGTCCTATTTTTTCTTGGCTGTGCAGTATGTGGTTAAGGTAAAACCAGCACTAAAACTCAATTTTGAAGTGTATTTGTAGCTTCTCTGCCAATGCTGCCTTCCAGAGGGATAATGAATCATTTGAATCCAATGATGACTTGAACCAGAAAACTTGCTAGCTAGGCCCAAGTTCACCTTTCAGCCTAGGACCAAGTCTGGGGCCAAAAGCCAAGGCCGAAAGTTTAGGGCTAAGGATCACAACTAAAACTGTGCAACTGAAACACTAAATGAGTTTACAATTTTCATGGATTTTGTCAGTTTCTTCTTGAGGGAGGTGAAAGAAATACACTTTCTTCATCTTTCATTCAATACTCTTCCACCAAAAGCCAGTATTGTGTCCTCAGTTCCAGTCATGAAGAAAACAACTTGATAAATCCTTGTTGAAAGAATAAATGTACCAGCAGACTTCTGCTTTCACGTCTAAAAAATTGAGAGCTTGTCAGTATACATTTAAAGAAAGGATCTTAGAGCCGAAAAAAAAAGTTTGGTAACTATCTAGCCAAGCCCCCTCCAATACTCAGCAGAGCTAGGCCGAGCTTAATATAGTCCACTGTTTGATGTTAAAATCAAACCATAAATATTTTCAGTGTGGATGAAATTTAAGGGTTTTCTTTTTTGCAGGGGGGTAGAGGTGGGAGAAGGGCTGGTAAGAAATTACAGAAATCAACCTGGGAGTTGCTGGCAGTTTAATTGCAAAGACCTTGCTATTGTTGTCACTAAAGTTAATGTCCAACTCTTTGCTGCCCCGTGGACTGTAGCCCACCAGGCTCCTCTGTCCATGGGATTTCCCAGGCAAGAATACTGGGGTGGGTTGCCATTTCCTTCTCCAAGGAATATTCCCGATGCAGGGATCGAACCTACATCTCCTGCATTGGCAGGCAGATTCTTTACTGCTGAGCCACCAGGGAGGTCCTGCAGAGACCTCAGTTCAAGGCTATTTGAAATGTCTTCAGGTGTGCTACCTCTCGCCCCAGCACAGAAGGGGTCATTTATGTACCCTCACTCACAAGATCTTGCCGTCATTGGAAAGCTTCCAGATACAGCTCTCTATATATACAAGTGTCTCAAAGAACAGCACCTAAGAAATTTTGATACAGTGCTAAACCTTAAAAACTTTCAGCTTAGATTTTGTTTTCAGGCCAGTTGGAGCTTTTGAAATTAACAAGGATCAGGCACTGAAAAATCTTCATAGGCGATCAACCCAGTCCTATCTCAGTGGCAGTGATTCTCATATCTGAATCAAGAAATAAAAAGTTAAAAGCTGTCACTTTCTGGTGATATGAGCCAGGTCAAATTAGAACTCCCACTGTCCAGCTGTTTATGGCCTGAAAGCAGCTTTAGGCTCTTCGCTGGACTACTTCTAAGAAGAGCTAAAATCGACAAGATTGATGCAGCTTTGGAGGCCAAATACCTGTCGGGTTTCAAACAAATATAGCCAGATCACAAAAGTGGGAAAGGAGCTAGATGAATTACAGGAATCTTTTCAGTCTATTCACATAAATCCAAACCTAAATCACCCCAATTGCAGCCCCGTTACAGTACCTCCTTATCCTTTTCCCGCAGAAAGCAGGAAAAACTCTTCCATTTTAACTACCCTAAAACAATTTTTTGCTTTCTACCCTGAAACTTTCCCAGTCCTAACACTGTTCAGCTTCATCAGAACTTCTAAAACCCCAAGTTCTCATTAAGAAAAAGTCTCCAAAGATGTTAGACTTAATACCACTCAAGATGGCATCATTGATCAATTCAGATCTATCACTTCCTGTGTAGCTGTAGCCTGGCTGCAAGGTCTAAAACAAAGGAGCTTTACCTCATATAAACACTGGAAACAAAGGGAAACTAAAAGCCAGGACCTTCCTTGCAGCTTCCCAAGATGCTGTGGGTTGTTCGAGCCTCTGGATCATTTCCTTTATCTACAAAAGCTGCCTGCTGTACTTGCTTTTATTCAGAGAACTGTCTTCCTAAAACTGATAGCAGGAAAACTTTACTTATCCACAACTTTAATTGGGCCTTTTAATGAAAGCTTCAACTCACATGTGAACACAACTAGTTAAAAGCACAGCACAGCAGCCTTAAGTTTAAATTCCTGCAGACTTTATTAGAATCACATGCAGGACTGCTGCTCAAAAGCTTTTTCCCTTTAAGACCACCTTTAATCTCTAGAGTATACTTTGGCCAAGGCAGGGGAGGGTAAATGTCTAGAGCCCAACAAATTTCTCATTAGCCCCTCACCAGCTTATTTCCATTTCACAGCCACAGAAAAAGGAGTTCTACGACACATTCATCATCTCTTGAGAAGGCCTAAGGCCTAGAACATTCTATAGCAGTTATCACAGAAGGAACACTTAAGGAATGTATTTATCAGGTTAGGAGTAAGGGTTTCTCTGCCATGCATTTCTCAACATGCACTTCTGAGTAGTATTCTTCCATGCACAACAGGAACAGGATGGGCAAGAATGAAACTCAAGAGTGTTGAATAGGCTAGTCTGTTACATCCCACAGAAACTTCAAAGAATCACCCCCACCAACCTACCCAAGATCAAATAATAGACTATCTTCAATAGATTATTTGAACAAATGGTAATTAACGCACACTTCTCCAACAGATTTATTTCTTTAAAGGAATGGATTTTGAAGAGAAAAAACATGGGGCAGAGAGGTATGGAATAGAAAATAAATACAAATGTAAGCTGTTTTACTAATTGCTTTATAACCACAAACTAGTACAGAGAATGCCCTGTACAAAACACAATAAAGGTTCAAAGATGGAGGTGTTCCCTTAGGCAAGGCTGAAGACTTCAGTCTCTGGTATTTGGAATTTAGGCTGCAGTCCTTGTTTTTGGATGGATCACTGGGTGTGTGGCACAGTCCACGCTTTTAACCAGATTTGAACAGGAGAATAGCCACTTGGCCCAGGTAGAAGTAGATGAAGTGTTTGGTTTCATGTGTCACATAACTACCGAAGTTCCTCCCCACGATGCAGTGCCAGGTGGGGTTGTACTTCTTGTCAAACTCCTGGGGGGAGGAGGTGGAGAAAAAACACAGAATTTTAGTGCTAAACCTGAGGTCAGAGTTTGCCTCCTCGATAAACAGAGCCTGTAGGAGCAGAAAGGAGGAACTTCAGCATCTGCAAATTCTTAAAATGAAAGAATGTTCCCCAGCTCCAAATCGCCTACATAGTGCATTAATGCAAACATACTTGCAGTCAGCTAAACTGGGAATGGGGGCTGGGGAGGTAAAAGTCAGAAAGGGCAGCCTCTGAGAGTGCTTTGTTATCATGGTAATTACACCTTCTAACTTCTATAATATTCAGGGACAGCAAGTGACATCAGTTATAGTTTACCCTCTAGTATTTATCTCTAAAAGAACTAAGCTATCCTACTGTATGACATGTACCCCCAAATCCAAGAGAATACTATTTAGCCCAAAATACCGCAATTATAACTCATTTTAGTATTGCTAAAAACAAAAGGTTTCCGAAAAGAACAGAGCCTCAGTGAGCAGCTAAACCATTGGAGATCAAAATTTAAAGGACAAGACACTTAGCGCTCCACTGTCCCTGTAAAAAGAAAGCCTGAAGCAGAACCTGACAGCCACCTGGGCAAATCTTATCTTTATGGTCAACAGCCCTTCTTCCCCCACCTATCCTGATGGCGCCAATCTACCCCACCACCTGGTCCTCAAGGCTAGCAAATTGCACTAACAACTTCCCCTATTTTTCCCCACCCCCAGAAGCTCTAGGAACTAGAACGCCTGTGTTAATTTCATCACTAGGTAGCTCTAGGTAGGGGCCAAAGCTAGTCTTTCTCTGAAATCTTTCTCTATAAGTATTTCGAGTCTCCGGCCAGTTCGGCGAAATTTGGCTACTACTGTATTATACACAGTGGGAACGTCTTTCAGATTAAGGGGATGACATTCTTACAGACTAGACAAACGCACTGCTGTTGCTGCCTTTGTCAGAAAAGGTATTTATTTCTGTTCCATCTGAAATTTTTCATCTTCTCATTCTCGACTGGAACCCTCCCACGACTTAGGCTGCCAGTTTCCTTCCCTTCTAGAAAACACAGCTTGAGAAGTTGGCAGACCTGCCAGCTTTCTACAGACTGCCATTTACCAATCCCCCAACCTAGTCCCTAACCACCAACACCCACTTTCCCTCGACTGCCAAGTGACTCCCCACTGGAGGCTGGCAAGATCTCCCTCCGGCCCTGCTGGAAACACCCACGCAGCTCCCCCCTCTCCAACACCCAGATGGATCCTGGGCGCAGCAATCATGAAGAAGGGGGAACCTCTGCTCCCTGATCCTAGAAACCGTTGCTAGGTGGCGCTTTCCCCGTGGAGCTGGGTTTTTTACAAAAAAGGAAGAAAAAACAAACAAACTTCGGGCGCTGATGGGCCGATCTTCAAGATAAGTGCAAAATGCATTTGCGTTCTTTTCTGGAAACCTCTACACCGCGCCACCTTGCGTGCCCCCAAGATCTCTGCCAGCGCTCTGGGGACGCATTATCGAGGAGAAGGAAGTTGTGACTCGCCCTAACAGCGCGCAAACTGCCCGAGCCCCCGCCCGCGCCCCGTCCTCACCTTCTTGATATGGGCCGCAATGTCCTTCTCTATATTATACTTTTCCAATGCCTGAGTAGCACACTCCACCGAGTCCTGTTGCATCTCCTCCGACATATCGGCATTCTTGATTACGGCCTTTCGGTCACACATGGTTACCTGAGGGGCGAGGCCGAGGCAAAGGATGAGGAGTTGGGAGTATGGGCTGCAGGCGCAGTTTCCCCAGTCCACTCCGCCCTCCCCACGCCACCCCGGGACGGCCCCCTCCCCACGCCACCCCGGGACCCCCACGCCACCCCGGGGCGCCCCCCCACAGCCAGATGTGTATAAGAGACAGGTAAGATGANGGTATTCCCATCTCTTTCAGAATTTTCCACAGTTTATTGTGATCCACACAGTCAAAGGCTTTGGCATAGTCAATAAAGCAGAAGTAGATGTTTTTCTGGAACTCTCTTGCTTTTTCCATGATCCAGCGGATGTTGGCAATTTGATCTCTTGTTCCTCTGCCTTTTCTTATACCAGCTTGAACATCAGGGAGTTCACTGCTAGTACTGCTATAATTTTACCTTACGTTTTCTATTCATTACTAAACTATAACATTTGAGAGAAACTATATGCACCTGTGGATTTATTTATATTATGGGAAACACTATTTTCCCAGACACTGTCCAAGTCTAGTCACAATGCCCTCTTCTTTGTTTCACAATGGATAGTAACACTTTGTCTAATATTGAAATTTTTTTCTCATTGCTGTTTATTTTTCATCCTTGTTTATAGTGACTTTTCTCTGAACTGAAACTTTCCTTTCTCAACGTGAACTTAAATAGTAGTAATTTTATTCTTATATTTTTATCATCATTTCATTTTCCATTTTAAAACCTTAACTCAATCTGAAATTATTATAATACAAGGCATGAAGAAGATAAGTTTACCTTCATCCCAAATTGCTAGTTAATTGTTCCACTGCATTTGAGTAGACCATTTTCCTCCCCATTGTTCAATATGCCTTCTTTATCATCTAAAATATTTTACATATTGAATAAAAACATATACATTATATGACACATATATGTTGCA
Organism: Neotragus pygmaeus; assembly: GCA_006410875.1. Classification (NCBI taxonomy): domain Eukaryota; kingdom Metazoa; phylum Chordata; class Mammalia; order Artiodactyla; family Bovidae; genus Neotragus; species Neotragus pygmaeus. The sequence continues at coordinate 2,959,997 of SJYV01026263.1, forward strand.
AAAGCAGGGGCCCAAGAAATGAGACAAGTCTTAACTGAGAATAGAAAGAAGGTAGTCTACACAGGGTGGATGGAGTGTGTCACAGGCATATGGCCAATAAAAGGAAATCTGGGGGAATAAACAATAAAAAACAGTATAAATGGAAAAGTAAAATGACACCTGTGAACTGCAAACATTTCCAATAAGTTTGCTGAAGACTTAACAGAGAGCAGAGCTAGTCCGTCCAAGCTTACCTCTAATACAAGCCCTGTACCTTTCATTCAGTCAACATTTATTCACTCTCACTATGTGCAAGGCATTTGGGTAGCTGCTGGTTTACAAAAGAGAATGTGATTTAGCCTATGCCCTTAAGGAATTCATCCTTTCCTTGACTGTCCTTTTTATGTTATGTTGTAATGATCTGTTTGTGGGCCTACTTCTCTTTCCAGACCATAACATTTTGCAGGACAGAGTCCAGGGCTTATTCATGCTCTAATCCCTGGTGCTTAGAATAATTCTTGACACACAGTTGTTGCTGATCAATGAATACTTGTTAGAATCCCCTGAGAGCAGAATCCTGTTATTTCCAGGGTCATCTGTCAAATCCATAGCCAAATCCATCTGCCAAGGGAAGTTGAAAGCTGTCTACTAAGCATTCATTTTTTGCAAATGAATGACTTTTTCCCTTGTATTGACGCTTCTTTCAAAGTTGCCATGCCAGCTAACTCCCTTTTTCTGCTATAGATCTACCTTCTACCCTCAGGCTGGCTAGGTTCCTCCACAGAAAAGTCTTCAGTCCTCTCAAGAAAGCCTGTTGTGATACACTCTCCTCCTTTCGGCCTCAAATAACTTCTTTCTAGCATTCCTCAGAGTCTATGTCAGTGACTGGCAGCTGACAGCCCTGGGTTCTCAATAATGTTTTGTGGTTCTAATATATATGCTCATCCATTCCTTTATGAATAATCTCTCGGCATATAAAACCCCTTCACATTATACTTTTTTTTAATTAATTATTTTATTTTTTAAATTTTACTTTACAATACTCTATTGGCTTTGCCACACATCGACATGAATCCACCACAGGNTCATGTATGGATGTGAAAGTTGGACTGTGAAGAAGGCTGAGCGACGAAGATTGATGCTTTTGAACTGTGGTGTTGGAGAAGACTCTTGAGCGTCCGTTGGGACTGCAAGGAGATCCAACCAGTCCATTCTGAAGGAGATCAGCCCTGGGATTTCTTTGGAAGGAATGATGCTAAAGCTGAAACTCCAGTACTTTGGCCATCTCATGGGAAGAGTTGTCTCATTGGAAAAGACTCTGATGCTGGGAGGGATTGGGGGCAGGAGGAAAAGGGGACGACAGAGGATGAGATGGCTGGATGGCATCACAGACTCGATGGACGTGAGTGAGTGAACTCTGGGAGTTGGTGATGGACAGGGAGGCCTGGCGTGCTGCGATTCACGGGGTCGCAAAGAGTCAGACACGACTGAGTGATTGAATTGAACTGAACTGAAAATTATAAACGTCACTGATAAACTATATGGTAGACACTAGCCACATTTGGCTATTAAAATCACAATTAATTAATTACCATGAAGTACAATGAATGGTTTGGCTTCTCAGCTGTAGCAGCCACCTTTCAAGTGCTTAAGAGCTACATGTAGCCACATGTGATTACTATACAGAACTCAGGTAAGAGAACATTTCTATTTTCATACAGTGGTTAGCACTGTGCCGATATCCTTCCAGAATCAAGACTTTCTTGCTCATGTGCGACATTTTGTGTCAAACTTTACAACTTTTACAGCTTCTCAGGGTGGTGTCTGTCGGGGTTGGGTGGGGAGGCAGTGCTCTGCTGACAGCTGAAGCCTATGGATCCAAGAAAAAGGAGCCCTGACACAACAAGCTATCTGACGCCTCCATCTCAGAATACAGGATGTTGGCAAAAATAAAGCAAGGAGGCTGCTACAAATTCAGCACGCTCACTGCTGTAGATATACCTCACATAAAATCAGGCTCTTGCATTCTTACCTGTCTGGCCACATTCACAGAAACATCAGTTTAGGGACTTCCCTGGTGGTCCGAGCTCCCAATGCAGGGGGTCTAGGTTTAATCCCTGGTCAGGGAACTAGATCCCACATACCATAGCCAGGAGTTCGAACGTCTTGAACTAAGACCTGATGCAGCCAAATAAAAACATTAATTAAAAAAGAAAAAGAAACATCAGTTCATTATCCAAAAATAATTGAAGATATTAATGATTTTCTACAGTCTCTTAGAGAAAACACCAAGTATTCACCGTGTACTGCAACTCCACTTGAATTATCTTTCCCATCTTTCTTCCCTTCTCATCCTCCCACACATGGCACTTGCTTCCCTGAAGCTCTCTGTTCCTCCTTCCAACTCTCTTCAGTTCTAGTTCTGCTGTTTCTTGTCCCCCTCCTCCCCTGCACAGCTCAGTTCTTAATTATGTAGCTCTCCAGAGTGTTTTGCTTGACTCCAGTGCACAAATATAGTGGCAAAGAATGACAGAAAGCTCCCAGGGTACAGCAGCCAGAAACGTATTCCACAGTGACCCAGCCCAAGCCCTCTCTGCCAGCCTGGACTAGTCTCTCTGAAGTGACTCATATTTCCACCAGTGGTTGACTGCCATCACTTCCTCTTCTGCCCACTCCTCCCAAGGGCCAGGGTCTGGGAGAAGCTCCTGACTGAGCCTAGCAGAGAAGAAAACATTCTGCCTGAATGCCAGAGGGGACTGATGTCATAGGCAAAGGGAGGAAACCAGACGGGCAGGTTCATAGAATGTTTTATCCCCAGTGTTAATTGTTTTCTTATTATTTTTTACTGGGCACTGCCCTGCTCTCTCGTAGGGAGTAAATGCACTGATCGCTGTGGGAAATGCCTTAACTCTTAACAGTCTGCCAAGGTCAAAGGATTCTTTTTAATCTGAAGACAATCCCACTGGTGCCATTCTTACCATCACATCAGGAATGATAAATTTTATTGAGCTCCATACAGTTTGCCTTTCCAGACTGTTCATGGGATCCTAAAGGAAATCAACCCTGAATATTCATTGGAAGGACTCATGCTGAAGCTGAAGCTCCAATACTTTGGCCATCTGATGTGAAGAGCCGGCTCATTGGAAAAGACCCTGATGCTGGGAAAGATTGAGGGCAGGAGGAGAAGGGGACGACAGAGGATGAGATGGTTGGATGGCATCACCAACTCAAAGGGCATGAGTTTGAGCAAGCTCTGGGAGATGGTGGACAGGGAAGTCTGACAAGCTACAGTCCATGGGGTCATAAAGAGCCGGACAACAACAACACAGTTTAAAGGAAAACTCCTCCCTGTGGGAAGAGCAGGTCTATCCCATGTACCTGAAGTCTCGTGTCCACCCCCCATAACCTGCTCATGCACCTGGAATTCTGTTTTCAGTACAGAGGGGACATATAGTTACAATATGGTTTGTTTTATGTTTTGGTCTTTAGGCCACAAGCCTGTGGGATCTCAGCTCCCCCACCAGAGATTAACCTGCACCCCTTGCACTGCAGGCGAAATCTCAACCACTGGACCACCAGGGAAGTCCTGAGAATGCAGATTTTTAATGAAGGCACAGGACAGGGCTTACACTGCAATTACACAGCAACACTTTCTACACTGACCCCTTAATTATTTCTCCTCTTTCCCCAAGTTCTCCAATAATGGCCGCTGTTGCCACATCTCTTCCTGTCTCCCTTTCCTTCCCCCACTGTCCTGTAGCTGCCCTCCATTCAAATTAGCTCTTAGTCTCCTCCCCTACTCTTTATTTGCCACTTCCTTCCTTCTGAGAAGGTCTCATCCCAATGAAACTCCCTAAAACCCTTTAATGGCTACTCACTGCCCTCAGCAGAGTCCAAACTCCATAAAACGGTCTACTAGGCCTTGCAGGCCCCAGACCTAGCTCCTTTACCCCTGCCTTTTTCCTACTTGAACTCTTTGCTCCAGCCATACTATAGAGCGGTAGGGGGTTGCCCCTACTCTGCCATAATCTCATGATCTGGGCAATCGATCACGCTGTTCTTTTTGTCTAAAAAGCCTTCTCCTTCTTCCCTAAGGTTAACTCCTACTGTCCCTGAAGGCTAAACCTAAACGTCTCCTGGAAGCCTTTCTTATCATCTCTACCAATGCATTAGGTAGTCTCACGGCAGTTTACCCTTATCACATCTGTGCTCTAAATGACTGATTAGCAACAGGTCAGAGTGATTATTACTGCATACAAACCAGGCCTAAATTATAGCATGCCCTTGATAATGCTAAATAACTAGATGAACAAAAGCTCAAAAGGGTATCCCCGCCTAGTGTCTGTGACCTTACTAGACAATGGAGCCCAGGGGCCCCTTAAGCATTAGACCATAATTTTGGCTTCACTTGGGTTACAACTTGCAGAGGTTAGTACCTGGGCTCACAGAAACAAAATCCACCTTTGGGGTTCCCTGGATAATGCCTCAGCAATTTAGCTGTCTTCTTCCTAATCCAGAAAGGCTGTACTTGTTATAGCCCATTATCTGGGCACATTTTCAATGTTAGGTATGAACAGCTTTGGTAATCGCAAGCTGCAAAACTTTGCACAATACAAGTTGAATCATTACTGTTTATACCGAGAGTTTTATTAGGTCACTTAGCTGACTCCATGTCTCTCTCTCTAGGAGACTACCCAACTGTCTCCACCAACACGTTCCAGGCCACAGCATGTAGGAACAGTAGGCCTCAGAGAGTGGTGTCAATACACCTAAGCACATCCCTCAAATGAGGAGGCCTCTGGACTTAAGGATGCCTTTCAAGGCTGGTTTTAGAAAAGGCAGAGGAACCAGAGATCAAATTGCCAACATCTGCTGGATCATGGAAAAAAGCAAGAGAGTTCCAGAAACACATCTATTTCTGCTTTATTGACTATGCCAAAGCCTTTGACTGTGTGGATCACAATAAACTGTGGAAAATTCTGAAAGAGATGGGAATACCAGACCACCTGACCTGCCTCTTGAGAAATCTGTATGCAGGTCAGGAAGCAACAGTTAGAACTGGACATGGAACAGACTGGTTCCAAATAGGAAAAGGAGTATGTCAAGGCTGTATATTGTCACCCTGCTTATTTANGTATGTGACAAACCCGAAGCCTCTGGAGCGCTTGGTGTTTGGATCCCTCATTACCACACAGTCTGTGAGTGTTCCCCATTGCTCAAAATGGCTCCTCAGACTCTCATCGGTTGTTTCAAAGCTCAATCCTCGGATGAAGAGCTTCCGCAGCTGTTCGGGCTCTTTGGGAGACTCTGACTTGAGACATGACGGCAGTGGAGGCAGCGAAGACTTCAACGATGCTTTCTCGGCGGCGTCCACGGGCAGAAAGCAGGAGTTTAACTTTTTAATTGCACAGAATTTATGAACGTACAAAATTTGTGAGGATTTCTTACGTTCTTGTGATAAAATCCTACAGGTGGAATTACTGGGTCAAGTGGTATATGATCAAAACTTAATATATACCATCAATCTGACTTTCAAAAAGCTATACACTCAGTAGTTATATGTGGATGTTTGATTTTTTTTGTTTGATTGTAAAAGATTCAGAGGTGGTATAACTACCAATCAGCTACATTCGAGCTAAATGTTTGGTTTTATTCTCTCTATATTGCTACCCATTAATGGAGCTTGCTTTTGTTACATAACTCCCTGCAACATTATCAAAGTTTTTAAATACTGAGAAATATTCAAAGAATGGCACAGTGAACATACTGAACACATCCACCATCTAGATTCTACAGTTAACATTCTACTCGTTTGCCTTCTCATATATTTACTCATCCATCAATCCAGGCAGCTTGAGGGATTTCAGTTCCCTGACCAGGGACCAGGGACAGAACCCAGATCCCAGCAGTGGAAGCGGGGCGTCCTAATCGCTGGACCTCCAGCAAATTCCCCAGAGGTTTCACTTTTAACATGAAAAACCTTTTTTGATCAAGACTCATTACTGTAACGTCCCCAGGTTCAATGCTCTGCACTACGGAACATAAGTGTGGAAACGTTCCAAGATGAGAATCTGAGTTCCCCAACTTCTGAAGGACTAGGCGCATAGGCTGGAAGTATGGCTTGGTTTTTAATCCTGACCCACTAAACCTCCGTTTTCGCCCCCTTTAAAATATTGTAATCCCTCCAAATTGTGTGAGTATTAAAAGCACAAGTCGCACCCTGTAATAACAGTCGCTATAGTTATTATTCTCCCCCTCGACCTTTTTTTTTTTGGCCGCACCGCGCGGCTCGCAGGATCTTAGTTACCAGTCCAGGGATTGAACCCGTGACCCTGCAGTGGAAGCGCGCGATAGGGAATTCCCAGTTGTGATCCTTTTACTCCCTCTTGGTCTCCGATAAACTTCACGTCCAAGCTACGGAGGCCAGCTCAGGCCTCCTTGTACTCATTTTAGTCCACCTTACACTCTTAGTTCTAAGCGATTGTAAAACAGGGACGGAGGCCAGGGGACTACAGACCTGAGGCAGAGGGCCGCGACGGCCCCGCTCAATCTAGCGGTAGGGGGCTCCTCCAGGCCGCTGTGGGATCAGCCTGAGGCCCTAGCCGACTCTTTCCCTCCGGTGCCCAGCACAAGGAGTGACGGCCCGGGGGACCCACCCCGAGCGCTACACCCGCGTCCACCTCAGCAAATGCTCACAAAAGCCTGTGAGATAGGCAGTGCTACAGAGGGAGAAAATCGAGGCCCAGGGAGCCTGAGTCACTTGCCCAAGTCGACACAGCTGGGGAGTGTGATCTGCCCTCAGGAATTGACTCCAACGCCCTCCGTCGTCGCTCCCCGGGTCCCCCGGGCGCCTACAGGCGGTGCTCGCGCACGCGCAGTCGTCGCAGCCACGTCCCCTTTAAGAGGATTCCTTTTTGCCTCCTCCCGACCCCTCCGCTTCCGCTCTCGTTCCCACAATGCTGTGCGGCTGAGCGCCTCCGAGCCCGCGGGGACGCTGTGGGGGGATCAGCAGCTGAGGCGGCGGCGGCGGCGGCGACGTGGGCTGCGGCGGGCCCGCGGCGTCGGGCGGTGCGGATGTCGGGCTGGGCGGACGAGCGCGGCGGCGAGGGCGACGGGCGCATCTACGTGGGGAACCTTCCGAGCGACGTGCGCGAGAAGGATCTGGAGGACCTGTTCTACAAGTACGGCCGCATCAGCGAGATCGAGCTCAAGAATCGGCACGGCCTCGTGCCCTTCGCCTTCGTGCGCTTCGAGGACCCCCGGTGAGGGCCCCGCGCCGCCCACCCACCACCCGCCCGCCCGTCAGTCAGNGGCAGATGCAAACTGTTATGTATACAATGGATAAACAGTAAGGTCCTATTGAATAACACAAGGAACTATATTCTATATCCTGTGATAAACCATAATGGAAAAGAGTATGAAAAAAAATACATATGTATAACTGAATCATTTTGCTGTACAGTGGAAATTAGCACAACATAATAAACCAATTATCCCTTAATAAAATAAAATTTAAAAAAATCTTCCTATAAAAAACTTTATTTTAAACTTCCTATCTTATATTTGAGACACTGTCAGTTCAGTTCAGTCGCTCAGTCGTGTCTGACTCTGCGTCCCCATGAACTNATTAGCACAACATAATGAACCAATTATCCCTTAATAAAATAAAATTTAAAAAAATCTTCCTATAAAAAACTTTATTTTAAACTTCCTATCTTATATTTGAGACACTGTCAGTTCAGTTCAGTCGCTCAGTTGTGTCTGACTCTGCGACCCCATGAACTGCAGCACACCAGGCCTCCCTGTCCATCACCAGCTCCTAGAGTCCACCCAAACCCATGTCCATTGAGTCAGTGATGCCATCCAACCATCTCATCCTCTGTCATCCCCTTCTCCTCCTACCCCTCAATCTTTCCCAGCATCAGGGTCTTTTCAAATGAGTCAGCTTTTTGCATCAGGTGGCCCAAGATACCTAATGCACCAAAGGCACCAAATGAGACACTCTAGATAGCTGTGTTTTCCATAGGTTGTTTAAAAACTTTAAAAACTTATCAAATGAACCAAAATGGAAAGAAATATACCAAAATGTTAACAGTGGTTATTATTCTGGTGTAGTGGGATACATGAATGTTGCTCTTTCCTTTTTATGGTTTTGAATCTGAAAGTTTTACTTACATGTAATGGAAAAGATATATAATAAATTCTACTTAATTCTTAGAAAACACCCATCCGTTTTTCCCCCACAGAATTATTAAGGCTAAGAAATCAGATGGCATTCTCTTTGTTTCACCGTATTAACAAATCTACTGGAGAGGAAAAGACAAAGCTTGCTCCTTTGCCACAAATAATTGAGGAACAGCAAACCTGTAAATACTGTTCACAGATGGGCAACTGTGCTCTTTATAGCAGGTAAATACTGTCTTCTGAAAGTATTAATTCCAGTTAAGTAAGCGCTCAACTCAGAATGATTTAACGTTTGGCTGGTCTGGCATTGATGACTTCATTTTGGTTATTTAAAATGAAGGGAATAGGAAAGAGAAAAAAGCATAGTTAGTTCATATTATATAACAAGCCTATTTCTTTGGAGAAAAATAGAATGCTTTTAAAACTTTTTCCAAAAGTGGATATTTTAATCTTGCTGCATACAGTTTCTGGGGAAATGAAATAATTGTAGAACTTATAGAATATAGTTAAAGACGTAGTATAGGCATTGTGAATACAACTTTTCTTAAATGTTATTTCAAGAAATCTTCCTTTTCTTAGTTGATGTTTTAATTTCAAACCTTTTGTAGTTCAAAACTGGGAAATTGGTTTTTCTAGACAATATAATCCAGTAGATCTGTCTTGATATAATCCAGTAGATCGGTCTTGTTTATACTTGTCTATTTTTCTACATATGGCAAGTTTATTAGCTGTGTTATGAGCAGTTATATGTATTTATACCTTCATTGAGCTTTCCTGGTGGCTCAGATGGTAAAGAATCTGCAATGCAGGAGACCCAGGTTTGAACCCTGGCTCAGGAAGATCCCCTGGAGAAGGGAATGGCTACCCACGCCAGTGTTCTTACCTGGAGAGTCCCAGGGACAGAGGAACCTGGCAGGCTGCAAGTCCATGGGGTCACAGTTGGACACAACTAAGTGATTAACACATATACATACTATCATAGGCCAGTGAGAGTCTTGGAGGATGCAAGAAAGTGGTTAGATGCAAATTCAGACTAGGAAACAAGATCAAATCAGAACCAAACTTCTAATTCAGCCTGAAAATTCATATAAAAGACTTTTAAAAGTACAGTTGACCCTTAAACAGTGCTGAAGTTGGGGGCGCCAATCCTCTGTTCAGTCGAAAATCTGAGTATATCTCATAGTTAGCCCTCCACATACAACTGCGTGGTGAGCTCAGGTTGAATACAAGGTTTGTCCACATTCTTGTATTTAGCCAATCTTGGATCGTGTGGTGCTATTTACTATTGAAAAAAATCCATGTGCAAGTGGACCCATAGAGTTCAGTTCACGTTGTTCAAGAGCCAACTGTATTGTAGCAAAAGATCTCTTAATGGCAAAAACCATGAACTTGGGAAATTTGGGACTATAATACAGGCACAGTTTTTTGAAACCTTGTTTCACTNAATCCATGTGCAAGTGGACCCATAGAGTTCAGTTCACGTTGTTCAAGAGCCAACTGTATTGTAGCAAAAGATCTCTTAATGGCAAAAACCATGAACTTGGGAAATTTGGGACTATAATACAGGCACAGTTTTTTGAAACCTTGTTTCACTCTCCATGTTTTCTATGCTATCCTACAGCATATTTGCCCCTGAAATGACTTTTTTAAAAAAGGAGGTACTGTGGTTGTAAAGTATGATGATTGTCACATATGTGTACTTATTTTAGAAATATCTCATTTCATAGTCAGTGAAATGTTTTATATGCATCTCTGACTTGGAGCTTTATCTTTAGGGCGGTTGAACAACAGATGGAAGACAGTTCAGTCCCCACCAGCATGTGGCCCAAAATAAAAGAAGAAACCCAGCATCTTAAGCTTACACACTTAGAGTATTTTAGCCTTTGGTGTCTAATGTTAACCCTGGAGTCTCAATCAAAGGATAATAAAAGAAATTACCAACATGTATGGTTAATGCCTGCTTCAGAAATGTAAGTGGTCCATTTAATACAGTAAAACTTTAGTAATTTGGATTAGCCAGTGGGATGAGATTTGTAATTCATGACAAAATAGGTTACAGACCATGTTAAAGGCATGAAGTTTCATATATTCTTGCCAACTCCAGATGGCTGTCAATGAATTTTTTTCTAAGGAGAGAACCATTGTTATTTTTAGTAGATTAAATATACTTATTTAATTTACTTATACTTTATAATAATTTATTATTATAAATAATAATAAAATGTAATAATTATTATACATAATTTATTATAGTATAATTTACTTATAATAATTTACTTATAACTTTAAATATACTTATTTAAATATACTTATTCAAGAAATCTTATTTTAAAAATTATTAGTAAAGTTACATCCTTTTTCATCAATGAAAAGAGTAAAAAACTTGAATATATCAAGGTGAATTTTAGCATATTGGCACAGTAGAAGTTAATGAAGTTTTATTGAATATTTTAAACACTAGAGTATTTTAAAAGTTTTTTAGTAAGCTTTCATAGAGATTCAAATTCTCTAAAGTATGTCAATATTGGATTTTGTGAGGTCTTTTTTTTTTACAAGTTACTTGTAAAGTTATAATTTGTGCATTTTGCATAGTATTTTTCTTTAGTAATATTTAGTTGTTTTTGACCCATTGTTTTCTTTCCAGAGTGAATCTTGATAATAATGTGACTTGAGACCTAAGAATGTTATTTCTTTAATACTAGACTTTAACACAAGGTGCCATCACAGTGAAGAAAGTTAAAGTCATTTTCTATAGACTACATAATACTTAAGTATAGTAAATATGCCAAGTGTGTGCGTCAGCAGGCTTCTGAAATGTAGTATAATAGTAGTGCCCAAGAGACTGTAAATGCTTAATGCTTACTTCTGAGACACACTGGAATTGTTAATGTGCTTGCCATTGTTTTAGTAACGATAATTATAAATTCTCTTGTAAATACTAAAGAAATATTTTACTGCTTCCTTCACTTCAGGTTCAGAGTTAGATTATTATGATTTGTCTTCTGTAGCGTTAACGTGTATCAGAACAGGAGGTGGGGGTGTCAGTCAAGAATCAAAGTGCTGATAAGCATGTTGTTCAGAAATCCCACCTGGGGGTACAGTGAGGGGGATTCTTCCCCACTCAAAGAAAGGGGGGAGCTCTCTAGTACCTGCTTAGAGATCTGGTGATGAGAGGTTTTTGTGTTTTTTTTTGCCTTGCCACGTGGCTTGTAAGGTCTGTTTCCTAACCAAGGATCAAACACATACTCACTGCAGCGGGAGTATCAGTATTAACCACTGGACCACCTGGGGAGTCCCCAGAGATTATTATTTTTAAAATAAATTTTTATTTATTTATTTGGCAGCACATGAGACCTTCTGTCTTCATTGTGGCACAAGGAATCTTTCATTGCGGCATGTAGGACCTAGTGCCCTGATCAGGGATCAAACCAAGGTCCCCTGCCTTGAGAGCTTGAAGTCTTTGCCATTGCACCACCAGGGAAGTCCCCCGAGAGAGTATTTTAAAATTAATTTCTCTTTTTCTTTCTCTTTCATAGGGAGGAGAGTGGCAGCTGCATCGGGAGCCTGATTAGAACAGAACATGTAAAGACAGTTTGTGATGGACAGTATTTACATAATTTCCAGCGTAAAAATGGAGCCATACCTATCACAAATCTAATGGCAGGTGACAGAATTATTTTAAGTGGAGAAGAGAGAACATTGTTTGCCTTGTCTAGGGGATACGTGAAGGAGATTAACTCAACAACAGTAACCTGTTCGTTAGACAGGTGATGAAATGTTCCCTTTTTGGGTGGGGAGGGTCAAGCTTTATCAATAAGTAAACATATACCATACAGTTCATACGTTTGGAGTATACAATTCAGTGGTGCTTAGTATATTCACCGAGCTGTGCAGTTAGCACCAAAATCCATTTTAGAGCATTTTCATTGCCCCTGGAAGACTCCCTGTACCCTGTAGTCACCCCCCCAGCCCCAGGCAACCACCAGTTCCCTTTCTATATTTATAGATTTGCCTTTTCTGATTCATATACTTGTGTGGTCTTTGGTGACTGGCTTTTTTTACTTAACATACTGTTTCTGAGGTTCATCTTCATGTAGTAGCTTGTACCAGTGCTTCATGCCTTTAAAAAATTTTTTAGATCAAATTCACATATCATAAAATTAACCATTTTAAACATACAGTTCAGTGTGTGCATGCTAAGTCACTTCGGTTGTGTCCAACTCTGCAGCCCTATGGATGTAGCATGCCAGGCCGCTCTAACCATGATGATTCTCCAAGCAAGAATACTGGGGTGGGTTGCCATGCCCTCCTCCAGGGGATCTTTCTAACCCAGGGATTGAACCTGAGTCTCATGTCTCCTACATTGGCAGGCAGGTTCTTTACCACTAGTGCCACCTGGGAGGCCTATACTTTAATTGGCATTTAGTGGTTATCCGACTGCTAAAGTTTTGTTTAGTACATTATGTTCCATAGTAGTAACGTGGACATGGGTGTGTGAGTGTGTGCTCAGCTGCTAAGTTGTGTCTGACTCTTTGTGACCCCAGGGACTGTAGCCCACCAGGCTCCTGTCCATGGGATTTTCCATGTAAGAATTCTGAAGTAGGTTGCCGTTTCCTTCTCCAGGGGAGCTTCTCAGCCCAGGGACTGAACTCACATCTCCTGCATTAGTAGGTGAATTCTTTACCACTGAGCCACCTGGGAAGCCCAATATGGATGTAATCTTACCTAAATAATCCTCATAACCACGTGTGCAGCAGGCAGGACAGATGTCCTGTGTTGGCTGTAACGCATATTTCTCCTCCTTAGCCCTCTGGGCGCTCACCATTTTGTTCAAATTGCTTTTTTCCATTTTTCAGTTCATCAGTTCAGTCACTCAGTCTTGTCTGACTCTTTG
>SJYV01026263.1:2974072-2997654 GCA_006410875.1 Neotragus pygmaeus
TCCTTCCAAAGAACACCCAGGACTGATCTCCTTTAGAATGGACTGGTTGGATCTCCTTGCAGTCCAAGGGACTCTCAAGAGTCTTCTCCAACACCACAGTTCAAAAGCATCAATTCTTCAGCGCTCAACTTTCTTCACAGTCCAACTCTCACGTCCATACATGAGTACTGGAAAAATGATAACCTTGACTAGATGGACCTTTGTTGGCAAAGTAGTGTCTCTGCTTTTGAATATGCTATCTAGATTGGTCATAACTTTCCTTCCAAGGAGTAAGCATCTTTAATTTCATGGCTGCAATCACCATTTTCCATTTATAGTTGTGATATAAAGTATAAATTAAAACAAAGTAAATTAATTTAAAGAAAAATATTAAGTAAATAGTAGAATAGTTGGTATGAAAATTTGTGGTAGAAGCTAATATCCATGTTCGTTAATATCCATATTCCCCTCTTCCTGGACCCCCAGCCTTCCTTGCATTTAAGTGCAGGCATGAGTCACAGTTCTCAGTGGATGGAGATCAGTAATTGGGATCCAGAGGGTAACTGCAGTGGAAATTTCCAGGCTTGCTCTCCAGTAATCAGTAATCCTGGTTAAGCAGTAACTAGCCCTAGCCTAGGTTTCATGATATTGGAGTATAAGCCATGATATTTCTGCTGTTTCTTAAGAGTCCCTTCAGTCAGTCCTGTGAAGTATTTATTTAGTACCTAACATGTGTTAGATACTTTGCAAGTTTTTGAAAAATTTGTAGTCTTGTGGGTAACAAATATATATTTCAGTCTAATATGACAAGTGTTTGAATTAATGGGAAACAGAGGAGAGGCATTTAACCCAGTTTTATGAGGCTTGGGGAAGGCGAGTGAAAAGGGTCGTTTTAGATCTTCATCCTGTGGGGGAATGTTAGCTCTCTGAAGCAGTGTGGGAGGAGTATACCAGACAGAGGGGACGGGGTGTGGTGGTGTGAGGTGGGGTATTCTGGAAAGTGTNTTATGAGGCTTGGGGAAGGCGAGTGAAAAGGGTCGTTTTAGATCTTCATCCTGTGGGGGAATGTTAGCTCTCTGAAGCAGTGTGGGAGGAGTATACCAGACAGAGGGGACGGGGTGTGGTGGTGTGAGGTGGGGTATTCTGGAAAGTGTAGGTAGTAACTACTTTCTGGAATGTAAAAGATAAAGGAGTTATTGGAGAGGTCAGGTCATAGAAGCGTTTATATACCATGTTAAGTGAACAAAAGAATGATAATCAGATTGCATTTTTTCTGTGAATGCACTGTGGAGAATAGAGTTAATCAGTGGAGGCAAAACTGAAAGCAGAGAACCCAGGCACCTGCTATAGTGGCCCAGGCTTGAGGTGATTGGGAGCAAGGTAGTTTTCACGGAGAAGGTGGAATGCCTTTGAGAAGTATTTGGAAAGTAAAATGGTCTGACACTGAGATCCTGATTGGATCTGCAGGGTGGGAGAGGGAAGGATCAAGACAGTCATATGGATGCAAGAGCCATTACCTGAGGTCAGGTCCACAGGAGGAGGATAAGGCTTCAGCAGGGATAAAAAATTGTCCTGTTTTGCAAACTTTCACTGCCTGAAAGATCTTGCTGCTTGCTGGACATTCAAAGCTGAAGCTTGGGTGAGAAATGGGGTAGAAGAGGAATGTTAGGTCAGGCCTGGTGATGTAGATTTGGGATTCAGACTCAAGGTGGAGCCATGAGACCAGTAGGGAAATGACAAGAAAGAACAGTACGGAGGACCATGGAAGGANCGATGGACGTGAGTTTGAGTGAACTCCAGGAGTTGGTGATGGACAGGGAGGCCTGGCATGCTGTGATTCCCGGGGTTGCAGAGTCGGACACGACTGAGCGACTAAACTGAACTGAACTGATTGCTGGGTTCCATGTTGATAATTTTTCGCTAGACCACAGGGACCATCTGGTTTAAGGCCATGACTGTTTGCCATTTGTGCAGCTGTCTGCACATCTGTATGTTCTGATACATCCTTTTTATTATTTTCTGCTCTCCATTGCATGTTGTCAAAGGCCTGGGGACTGCATCTGTTTGAGTTTTGTCTGTAGGGCTCCAAGCATTAAGTAGTGTGTCAAACACTATGTAAAACAGAAAACATTATCTTCAGTAAGCTTGATTCATGGAGTCATGATGAATGGAAATGATGAGAGAGATTTGAATCCATGACTGGGATTGGATTCCATATTCAACTCCTAGCTGAGAGAGATTATTTTAAATGTTACCACAATGAACTACCATTTCAAATGCTTTGAGCTGAGACTACTCACACAATGGTTATTTCCTTTGTAAGTACTTGTTATTTAGGTGACTTAGCTATTTAAATATTAAGAGTTTTTTGTATTGGGTTTTTAGAATTGCTCATGGATACACTCTGTATTCCCCTTCTCCCTCTCTCAGGCTTCCCTGGTAGCTCAGCTGGTAAAGAATCCACCTGCAATGCAGGAGACCCTGGTTTGATTCCTGGGTNGCCCGTCAGTCAGCCTGAGGCCCCGGGCCCCCGCCTTCCCTTTCTCTCCCTTCGCTTCCAGGGCCTCCCCTCCCCCTCCCGCCGCAGACCCCCTCAGGGCGCCCCCGGGTGGAGGCTGAGGCCTCCTCTCACCGCGGGGCTCTAGGCAGTCCTTTGCTCCGTCACTTCCTCTATTATTATTTTTTTGACTTGAAAACACAAAAGCCGGGTCTGAGGCCGGCTCAAGCCCGCCCAGATCAGCCTCGGGGGCTGGTGCCCAGGCACCCTTCGGGGGAAGCGGCCCAGAGCTTGGGAAGCTTGGCCCCAGAGGCGACCCGAAAAGGACTCGGTGAGGAGTGAGGAGACCGGTTGTCCTCTCCCCCCTCTCCCCTCCCCTCCGCTGGAACTCGCCGTTGTGGGGCGCACAGTGCGGGGCGATATGGATGCCTTTGCAGGGCCGAAAGAGGGCTGGCTCTGGGATGGACCAGATTTCCATCCACGCGCGCCCCGCCCCGCAGGGGCCAGAGCCTCGCTCTGATACAAGCATCAGGGATTTGGGGAAACTTATAAAACAGTCTGATGGGGTCTCGGATTTCACTCTAACTTCCCTAATAAGAGGAGGCACCGCTAGATGATAAAGGTCTCCGAGGGTTTGGACGCGCTCAGTCCGACACGAGCTCAAAGGAGTCTGTGATTTTGCAGAATGTCGGCCCTTGTCTCCCAGAAAAGGCCTGGGAACTTTCAAAAGTGCGATTGTTGGTTCTTAGAAGCCACCGCACTGTGCTGGCTACTACGCTTGGGGTGAATCGGAGCTTGTTCTCTGGTTTCCAGCATTGGCTCGGGGAGCGCTTTGCCTAGTCTGCGCCCTGCGGGCTTCGCTACGACTGCGGGTGGGATGTCTTGCCCATCTTGGGGAATGGAGGCGGGTGATGCGAAGCAAGGGGAGCGTCTGAGGATGGGGAGGCAGGACGCACCCTGAGGCTTTGATGGCTGAACATTCTGACGGAAATCGTTCCTAGTGTCTTTGCCATTTGCCTCAAAAATGGAACTAGGCATTTCCACACCTAAACTGGAAAAGAATTATTAACAGTACCGGTGTTTTTGTGTTTTTTTTAACAGTTGCTATTTGTCATGTACTGTACTATTTATTACTAAGCATTTTCAACAGCCTACAAGGTAGGCTCTGTTACTTTTGACATCTGAGTAAACTGAGAATAGAGTTGATAAAAGGGAGGGCTACCAGGGAAGGGAGGATTTGAATCCCCTGTTCCTTCGAACACAAAGTTACTGTGTGATGTGCTACTTTTGTATTTTTCTCCTTCCTTTCATAAGGGAAAAGCTATCTTTTTGATATACTAGTGCCAAGTTTCAAGCAAAGCTCTGCACACATAGTTATCTACACTTATTTATCCTTTCAAAACTGGCATTTTATACTTAGATGTAAAGTCCTGATCGCATACTTAACCAGAGGCAACGACTAGTAAGTAGCAGAATGATTTGAACTGAGGTCCGTTTTCATTCACAACGTTAAACCCTAGCAGTACTGCCTCTCTCCCACTGTATTCTGCATATAGCCAGGGTTGAACTGGATGTGGTCCTCCTTGCTTTTGATCCTGGGACTAGAATCTTCATAAGCGATTATGTGCTTCCGACATCTGAATGATTCTTTCATTAGTATGTCTTCAGCTGTTTGTCCCCCCAGCCTCAGGGCATTCTCTTTCCTATCACATCCTGGAGAGCCGTCTTGGTGTTCCTCACTCTCCTAGAACCCTAAGAAAGACTTTTAAAGTATTGCTCTATTGAATATTTATCTCTTTTGGCAAAACTGTACCCAGAGAGTGGTTTTGACAACTTAGTCCTCAAAGCCATGCTGAAAAGGTGCACTTGAGGGAATTCCCTATTTCTTAAAACATTAATATTCATTTGTCATTTTAGCCTTCCCTATTTTTAAATGAGTTTTTCCTTCTGTAGACCTGAATGTACTAGGCCTTGAGGAAGAATATTAAAGGACTAGTGTGTGGTGTGCATTTTGAGAAACAGCTCCCCAAGGTCAAAGAAACACTATTCTATGGCAAAATCAATCATCTGCCAACAGTTTATTTTTTCTAAATTCTCTTACCTGTTTATTCATTATCATTTCATACCTAGAAAACCCTGTGTGTGACAGCTGTAAATCTTAATTCCAGTGTCATGAAAGGTCTTCAGAGCAGTAGTACATCAAATTCCTGGTGTTTGTTCTTTTGCTTTTTTCTCACTTCAGGTTTTTTTTTTCATATTTGTTACTCAAGATGTGTATAAGAGACNTTCTATGGCAAAATCAATCATCTGCCAACAGTTTATTTTTTCTAAATTCTCTTACCTGTTTATTCATTATCATTTCATACCTAGAAAACCCTGTGTGTGACAGCTGTAAATCTTAATTCCAGTGGCATGAAAGGTCTTCAGAGCAGTAGTACATCAAATTCCTGGTGTTTGTTCTTTTGCTTTTTTCTCACTTCAGGTTTTTTTTTTCATATTTGTTACTCATGCCCCTCACAGGGAAATTAGTCGGTCCTCCTGAGCAACACTAACTCCAGACTTTTCTCTGCAGAGATGCTGAGGATGCAATTTATGGAAGGAACGGTTATGATTATGGCCAGTGTCGGCTTCGTGTGGAGTTCCCCAGGACTTACGGAGGTCGGGGTGGGTGGCCCCGCGGTGGGAGGAGTGGGCCTCCTACAAGAAGATCTGATTTCCGAGTTCTTGTTTCAGGTATGTTCCTTTCAAACTCAATGAGATGATGCATGTGAAATACTTAGCACAGAGTCTGGCCTCTAAGAAATACTAGCTGTTGTTTCTCAGTGCTTAGGATGTGTGGGGTTTTCTTCTCATGCACAGTGACAGTCTAAAGCCTTGCCAGTGAGACAGGTACCTTGCCAATGAAATTGCACTGATAGTGCAGCCTTGACAGAACAGAAACTTGCTTCTTGTAAAAAAGGACTTTTTTAACGTTGAAAAAGAAGATGATGCCCAAACCTCTTCAGCCAGAATTCTAAAGACATTTTCTTCTGGAAATGTACCTTGGCATCTGACTTGCTGGAAAGACATTCCGGAAGCCAGATTTGAACAAATTATATACCTAGCCTTGGATCCTAAAATAGGCCAGATTTTGTGATGGTTTTGGAATTATGTAAAAAGAAACCAAACATCTTGTAGTCTTAGGGATCGTAGTGCGAAGGACAGAACAAAATGTCTAGTGTTGACAAGTGATGAGATGCTAAGCTCACAGGTTTATGCATTTTTTGGAAATATTAACACACTGGTAAAAAACTGGGTCCTTCTGCATGTTGTAGGGGTGTTTTAGGCCCCTGGCAGAGTGAGGTATCTTGAGGAACCTGGCACCTTAGATGCGAATGTCACACAGTTGCAGCAGACTCCTGTGGTGCTGAAGAGGGATACTGTCAGTATCTGCCTTTGTCCTTTTGTAAGTGTTTAACCCCAGAACTCTATTCCCTCCTTCAGGATGTCATACATATCTTTTTTTCTCTCCATGCTGCTCTGAAATCCTGCTTAGAAAACTATTAGGAAATGGCTGCAGTCCTGAGCTGTGAGCGGTAAACACAGCCTTTGAGAGCAGGAGCACATTTCCCTTTCATGACATCAGGTAGGGTTGTATGACTCCCGACTAGTTTTAGCGTCTGAGTCTTACCTTTTCCCCTACTGTATTGAAGACTGTTGGTGATCTTTTAAGAGGTATTTTGTCTAGTTTGTCAGTCATTCCCACCTACAAGAAAACAAACTTTAGGTTTTTCTTGTGTTACTTCATCTACACCTTGGTTATTTTATTGTATGGTTTCAAAATTCCCATGTCCTGCGTCAGACAGGAAATAATTGGTACCGATAAAATTTCATAATGGAAAAATTTAGAACTCGGAGTCTTGGGATTTTGTTATTAATTGTGAAGGACAGAGAAAGAGATGCTTTGAATTCTTAGAGATGCTAAATCTGTAATGGGATGGACTTCTTGCTATGTCAAGAAAGGCTTAGTCTCTGGGAGAGTAGCCTAGGACCAGCTGCTTATGGTGGTTTATCACCCATACTTTAGTGTTCTTCTTTGGTTTTGTGTACCTTGTCAAAATCTGTGATTTGGGGACCATCAGGATTTAAAAGTAGTGACTGATGGGGAAAGGACCCTAGGTCTTGGGGCTCTTAACATGAATGAAGGATGTGGCCTCTTCTCTTGTGTTCTGTGTGCCTAGGACTTCCTCCATCAGGCAGCTGGCAGGACCTGAAAGATCACATGCGAGAAGCTGGGGACGTCTGTTACGCAGATGTGCAGAAAGATGGAATGGGGATGGTTGAGTATCTCAGAAAAGAAGACATGGAATATGCCCTGCGTAAACTGGATGAAACCAAATTCCGCTCTCATGAGGTGAGTCCCCACCTGCTGTTGAGGAGCTCGTTGCCAGACCACTCCACCTGAAGCTGACCTAGCAGAAATAGCAACAGGCCATGTGTTTGCCATTCAGTGACCTTATAACATCATTTAAGATCTATCTTAAGTGGACAAAGCCAAGGAATTCCTTATGCCCCAGCAATGCAGGGTCATAGCAGAGAGAAGTCTGCAGCCATAATATTTTTAACCCAGAGAGAATACCCAGTTTGTCATGTGGTGACTGACTTAAACCACAGTGTCCCTCCATGAACCTAATATTATGGCTCTCCCTCCTCTGGCTCTGGTCTGGGCTCTGCAAGCCAACCGTGTCACCTTACCCTCTTAGGTACTGCTCTTGGGGGTGGCTGTCACTTCACTTTGCCTTTCCCAAAGTGGTGCAGAAGCCTCTTTGAAACCTGAGCCCTTGGCTCAGGTTTTCTTGTTCATCATCTCACCCTGGGGACTTAGCTTTCCATGATCTTCCCTTCAAGTAGGTGGCTGCTGTTTTGGACTTCAGTCTGATTCTCATGGTAGCTATTCCTTTGATACCACGGAGACTAGACCACCCACTGGACTTTTTTGTCCAGGTTACACTGTCTGGGCTTGCTATGGGGTTTAGGGATGTCTGGAAACATCAATTTCAAGGCCCATTTCCTTCTCTAAGGATTCACTTTGCTATCTATGGCTCGGGGCTGCATGCCTTAGCAGTGCTGTTGCTCAGACTATCCTCTAGGACTTGAATTTGGAGCAGAAACAAAATAGCACCTGGTCCTCAGTTACACAGAGTGGGGCCTTGGTTAGGGTAAATCAAATTATTGAGTTCACTGAGGGGAACAAGCATCTGGCTTCTTTCATCTTAGCATCTTTAAACCTGAGAATGCTAGCTAAGGGTGAAAAGCCTGGGGTTAGGCCTGCCTGGACACAAATCCTCTGCTGCTTATTAAAATCTTAGCTGAGCAACTTTGAACCCTGGTTCCTATATATGCAAATAGTTCCCAATAATAGCATTATCTTATAATATTTGTCAGGAAGCTAAATTATGAAGCATCTTGCCCAGGTCCTGACACCTGGGAGGTGCTGAAATACTGGTCAGCTTCTTCCGTAGGTACCCACCAGAAAAGGTGGCAGGGGATTGAACCATATATCTGACCTCTGAGAGCCTTTCCAGTTCTTAGATTATGGGGGTCAGTAGTAGTAATTTAGGTTTGTTAACAGTAGTGGCTGGTATTTGAGTTATTTACCACATAATCGAGTGGCCATTTATCTGTGTTACCTTGAGCAAGAATACCTACCTATGGCACTACTGTGCCAAATGGTGCTCAACACGACATTATTGTTAGGCGGCCATATTAAGTGTTGGTGTGCTTTATTCTTCTAGGTCTTATTTTTTCCTTGACTTTTTTGTTTGATTTTCAGGGTGAAACATCCTACATCCGAGTTTATCCAGAGAGAAGCACCAGCTATGGCTATTCACGGTCTCGGTCTGGGTCGAGGGGCCGTGACTCTCCATACCAAAGCAGGGGTTCCCCACACTACTTCTCTCCTTTCAGACCCTACTGAGACAGGTGGTGGGAATTTTTTCTTTATTTTTTAGGTGAACTGAGCTGCTTTGTGCTCAGAATCTACATTCCAGATTGATGATTTAGTGTCTTAGGAGATTTTTTTAATTTTTTTTTTTAAGGAAATAAAACTACATAATTTCTACCAGGGCCATATTAGCAGTGAAACATTTTTAACTGCAGAAATTGTGGTTTTGGTTCAGAAACGAGTTGTATATTTTTCACCCCGATGATGGGAAAAAAATCAGTGCTGTATCCTTGTGGGTTGCTCTTCTATGGAGATCAGCAGTTACTGTGACCGAGTCGGCCCATTCTGTTTAGAAATATATTTTAAACGTTTAATAACTGACTGACAAGTGTAGTTGTCTTTGATTGTGTTCATAGATTTCACCAACAGGCACACTGATATGTTAAAAAAAAAACATTGAGTTGCAGTGGCAACTTGTGCCCAATTGGTAAGGAGCAGGAGTGGATTACTTATTTGGGGATAAAGTTAGCTTCTTTGACGATGGTCTGAGAACGTCACATCCAAGGGAAGTTTCAGGGTTTTCTTATAATTCAAAGCCAACCATGTAAACTAAGCTGCTTTAATGAAAAGAAGAGCATTGCAGATAGGGGAAGGGAATGAGAAGGCTAAAAACAGGTTTTTAAAAGTGGGTGCCAACGTAAAATTCTTAATCAAAACCAACTTTAGCAAGTTGGTCAGGGAAAAATACTCATTTAAGTTTTGGTTCTGTCACTTTCGTTCCTAAATTTGTCTCATATTTGTCCTTGGTATCTGAGCTATAAAAAAAAAACAAACCTCCCACTGTCTTGGATCCGAAAACCAAAACCTCCCACTGTCTTGGATTCTGCTTAGTTCAGTAATCATGGGGCAGGGAGTAGGGGTAAGGGGGCTACATTGTCACAGGCTATTTTTTTAAACCACTTTATTGAAATATAGTCAACCCGTAAAAGCTGTACTTTTTACATTGAGCTATACAACTCAATGAGTTTGGGGTGAAGTTAATGCTCACATGAAATGACAACCGTGAAGGTCATGACAACCCATCACCTCCCCAAACTGCCTACCCGGGGCACCTTTAACCACAGCAGAAAGTCAGCACTCTGCTTGAAACACAGCGGGTACCCAAGAACAAATGTAAGTATGTTTAAGTAAAGATAAAAGGCTGCTCAGGTTGACGGAAACAGCAACTAAAAGGGTAGTCGGTAACAATTACATAAATAGAAAATTCACTTAAGTGTAGTTTGGTAGACAGTCTTTTAGGGAGGGATAAAGTCTTCCACACTGAATGGTCTATGAGTATCTACGAATATACCTGATCCATTTCCTTGGAAATCAGCCATACCTTCCACTTCTTGTTGGTGTCAGGGACTCTGCCTTATTTTAGCTAGATCTTTCCCAGTTCTATCTTTAGAAGAATTAGTAAAAGGTACCTAGCCATCACTTTTTTCAGGTGACTGAAGGAAGTGGTACATTAGTGTTCATAATAACAAAATAGTTGTTCCAAAATAGTTTCTGCACTTCCATGTGTTCATAGAATGCCCCTTCCCAGAATAGCTACTCAGTGGTGTGAAAAGAGCTGT
Organism: Neotragus pygmaeus; assembly: GCA_006410875.1. Lineage (NCBI taxonomy): Eukaryota > Metazoa > Chordata > Mammalia > Artiodactyla > Bovidae > Neotragus > Neotragus pygmaeus. The sequence goes on from SJYV01026263.1 coordinate 2,984,091, forward strand.
TTTTCATCCACCTTTGACCAAGAGATATTACCTGTTTGAAAAGAATAACAAAAAGGAATGTTAAGCCTGCTTCCCAGCTGGCTCTACACTGAGCTAACTGATTTGCCATGAAAAATAAGCAATGGAAGTATAGCTATTACCCTGTTTTTCTGAGTATTTGAAAGAACCACAGTTATAAGTGAAGCCTAATTAATGCACACTTTTCAATAAGTAGCAGAGTCAGGTTAATTAGACATTTGTATGTATATAGGAGAGGAAGGAGAGACTATGGGCACTCAATTTTTCCCAAGGAGCAAAACCTGACACAAGGTCTTGTGTGAGAAACAGCATATGTGATCAATGGCTATGTCTGCTTAAACAGTAGCAACTATGAGAGATTAACACCCAAAGTTCTGGGTGTTATTATTGGCCCAGAGTTTTAAAATAGTTACAGTGAGGTTTAAAGATGCAAATTTCCACACTAGGGGTTGCAAACTGATGACTCACAGGATGCACCTGGCTTGCAGGTATGTTTTTTACTTTCACGGTATTTTACTTTTTTAGTCTTTGATTAACAATTAAATTTTGGGAACCAGCACACAAGAATGCCAGATGTCCAGGTTCTCTGGGCTCCCATCCCTGCCTGGCCCTGAACAAGAGAAGTAGCACGTGCCAGCTGTCCCTTTAAGGTAGAGCTCCAGATCTGCCACTAGGCACAGCCCTCCCCACCCCAGTCCTGTTTTTGTTTTCCTCATTCCTGTTACCAACTGACCCCTAGAGGTTAATGTGACTTCCAGAATCTACTGACACCTTGCCACCTATACATACTGTGTTTTTGTTATTCCCACTTTTATTGAGATAACTGACATATAGTTGTATAAGTTTAAGATGTGCAACACAATGATTTGATACAAATATATATACCACAAATTGATTCCCCTAACAGGATTAGTTAATATCCATTGTCTCACTTAATTATGGTTTCTTTTGTGGTGAGAACTTTTTTAAGATCTACTCTTTAGCAACTTTCAAATATACAATATTGTTAACTAGTCACCATGCTGTACATCACACATCCCCAGGACTTACTTATAACTAGAAGTCTGAACCCTTGGACAATCACCATTGCCACTTTATACTTGGTCAGAGTGCTTTCACAGAGCAGATCTGGGCTTCAGTTCCTACAGCATTCTCACATTTACTGTGGCACAGTCTGTTAAGCCATTTTGGGTAGCACATACCTGGCGGAGCCACAAAATACTCTTCCACAACTCGGTGGGAATTCTGTAGTAGTTCTTCAGTACAGTTGCCTTCTACCACATTGTCGGATCTCAAGTACAGACATCTACAAAACCAGAAGCTTAGGTTAGCTTCTCAGAACGTGGCTTCACGGGCATGGGTGGAAAGGGTCAAGGGTAGGAGGAGAATACAGCAGCATATTCTCGAGTTAGAGTCACTCAAAGATGGAAGACCAAATAACGGCCTACCATTTATTGATTTCCCCAACAACCCTGTGAGATAAGTGGTATTAATAATTATTCCTCAGTATTGACAAGTTTTAATAAATATTTTTGATGATTATTATGGGTAAGGTGCTTTTGGTGGAGACAGTAAAAAGGCAATTACCATACAGTGTATTAAGTCTAACAGGTAAGCAACGCTTGCCAAGGAAATTAATAAGGGGACCCCACCCAGCCTGTGCTCCTCAGAACAGGTGATGTTACCCCTTAACCATGATCAAGAAAAAGCTGGATTTTGGAGGTGGGGGATGATGGGGATGGGAAATGAGTAAGGTACAGAAACTTTCTCAACAGTGGTTATAAGTGACTTAAGCTGCTAAGGGACAGGATTGGGATCCAAGCCTGCTTCTGGTACCCCCAAGATGAGTGCTTTCTNAGCTGGATTTTGGAGGTGGGGGACGATGGGGATGGGAAATGAGTAAGGTACAGAAACTTTCTCAACAGTGGTTATAAGTGACTTAAGCTGCTAAGGGACAGGATTGGGATCCAAGCCTGCTTCTGGTACCCCCAAGATGAGTGCTTTCTTCATCACAGCCACCTTTGGATATAAAAGTACCTTCGCTTGCAAGATGTACCACAAACAGAGCCCAAGAATCTTGTACTGTTCTTGGGGCTTCGTGGCTTCATTAAACTATCCAGATGGGAGACTAGTGAAACCAAACAGTTGGACACATCTGTGGGGCTTTACTACTGTTTTAAGGTTTGAAAGTGCATGACAAGAGGTTTGAGATGGCTTCCAGATACTTAGGCTGAAAAGTAAGCAGTATGCTCAGTCACTAACAGGATAGCAGCCAAGCTTTCTGCTTTGAACCAGACACTGAGGGCTAAACGCAGTAGGGCAAGGATGGGACATGGACATCTGTAGAGGCTGTACAGAAAGGCCAAGATGTAATCATAAGTTTCTTTAAGGAAAGGATTGGTTTTGTTTCTTTGGGGCACCCAGCCCCGAATGAGACACGATAAACACTTATTAATGGTACAAAGAGTTCAAAGCTGAACTCTGTTCTAGGACTGGCACTGTTTTAACTGTGTGACCTTGGACGAGTATCTTTCTGGACTTTATAAGTTTCTTGCCAAAAAAGTGAAGGTTGCACTAGATTGTTTTTTTAAAACCATATAAGGAATATACACTCATTTAAAGAAACTTGGAGAACAACAGTAAAAATCATCTGTAAAGGCGACCATTGGACTTTCTGGAGTTTATATTTCTGTTGGGCAATATAACAAAATTTTTAAGAGCTGGGACCCCTGAATCACTGCGGAATTCAAACCTCAGAGGTGCACATGGCCTGTATGCAAGTTACTTATCCTTTCCATGTATCAGTTACCTTATTTCTAAAAAGGTTCAGAGAATTGCTGGGATGATGTTTAAGAAGGTCTGAGCCAAGGGGCAACTAAGCCCACATGCTCTAGAACCCGTGCTTCTCAACAGGCGAAGCTCACACACCAGTGAACACCCAGCGCAGCCAATATAAAAAATTTCCCAGGTTCACTCATTTGGTAATTGGGTTTCCTAGTAAGGTTTCCTGAAGGATGAGACTCACCTCTTTATCACACATTTCTATCCAATTACTGTTTAAGGTGAAGACTGTATTCCACACCTCCCTATTTTCTTAATCACAGCCTACTGAACCCAGCGTCTCTTTGAGGGCACACCAAGCAGACCCCTCATTTGGCAAGTTGCTTAACTTTTCTTGACCTTGGAATCATGCATAAAACACCAAACAGGACCAGATGAGCTCTTCAGATGCCTGTCAATTATGAAGGTCTACCTCACCTCGTCTTTCTCAGTCGGGACTCTACAAGAGTTTAGTCCAAAAACGTAGGACAACTTCTATGCATCTGGTCTAGTTGTTAGTTATGTACCATCCTTGGAAGAATTGAACAAGAGTCCATTGATCTTGCTGTGTTCTCAATCAGATGAAAAGCCCTGGTTGAGGACAGTTTCAACTGTGAATTAGAAATCTCTAAAAAAGAAAAACTGCCCTCTAAAGCTCATGGACAAGGCACTTAAAACCAATAACTGTGGGCAATGCTTTTAATTTCACGGAAAGCACTGGGGCTGACCAATGGGACAGTTGCGCTGTTGTTTTAGCTTCTTTCTACCTCTTCCCAGCTATCAGCTGCGAGGAGCTATTTCTCTGGCCACCAGTCTACCTCCATCTAGAAGCCTTTTAATTTAGTTTCATGCGGATTGAAATGATAGCTAATCGATGTGGCAAATAAAACCCTGAGGGACATCTTAGTTTTGAAATTATTTGACTGCAATCAGAGATGCCATGTGAGTCAGTCTCCGGCTCTGAGATGAAAAAGAATAGTTTCTATGGGATTACTATTTTTTTTTTTATGGCCACCCCACCACTCCTTGGGGGATCTTAGTTCTGGACCAGGGATTGAACCCATGACCCCTGGCAGTAGAAGTGAAGCGTCTTAACCACTGGAACCCCGGGGAAGTCCTGAGGCTAGCAAGCACTCAACAGAAGGTTACAGTTACAGATAAGTGTGGCTCTCTTGACTGGCACTGACTAATGGCAGCTTTCGCCCACTTCTACCAGGAATTTATTTTTAAAAATTCCATCAGGAAAAGACTAGGACAGGGTTGTAGATTGCCCTTATTTTTATAAGTTGCATACCTATCCTTCCCAAGAAGCTGCACTCCTAAATGGCAAACATGTCTGCTTTGCAAAAAAGAGTGTTTTCTTTAAAAACGTATTAAGATTTGGCAATAACTGGTAGAGGTGGTTAGGGGCTGCACACAAGCTGCTTTGTTAAGGACCCAGCCCTCCGGGTTGCATTACACTACTTCACTACTTGGGTTATTACTCTGCCCCCTTAGGCATTAAAAGGTAAAATTTCCCTCTGCATTTCCACCTTCTCTAACACTAACCATGGTTAACAGTTTCTTGCATGCCCTTTCAGGGAACAAAACAACTTAATGCATGCACCAGAGTATATCAAATAGATTACACATAAAGTATCAATGAAACCACACACCATATTCTGAACTTTGACTTTTTTATTATTAGTAAGTATACCCTGGAAAACTTTCCATATCAGCATATATAGTTATTTCATTATTTTTAACTGCCATTTCAATGTATGAAGATCGATTTAGCCATGAAGGGCACTTCAGTTCAGTTCAGTCACTCAGTCGTGTCTGACTCTTTGCGACCCCATGAATTGCAGCACGCCAGGCCTCCCTGTCCATCACCAACTCCTGGAGTTCACTCAGACTTACGTCCATCGAGTCAGTGATGCCATCCAGCCATCTCATCCTCTGCCGTCCCCTTCTCCTCCTGCCCCCAATCCCTCCCAGTTTCTTTTCTGTTGTTCTGTATTATCAACAGATTTGCATACCCTGATTGCTCGTGCACACATCTTGATACACTGTCACAGATATATGTCACAGACAGGGAACCACTAGGTCAGAAAATGTGTATATCTAAAAAAAAAGTTTTGAGACAGGAATCCAGGAGTAAGCAAGTCAGATGTAAGCTCACTTTCTAATTACAAGAAATAGTACAAGTCAACAAAAATAAGATAATCAAGAAAAACAGTGGAAGAAAACCCGACAGGAAAAGGAGGTAGTGACTGGAGGGAGTGGAGGGAGAATTTAGAGTGGTTCAGTTCAGTCACTCAGCTGTGTCCGACTCTTTGCGACCCCATGAATTGCAGCACGCCAGGCCTCCCTGTCCATCACCAACTCTCGGAGTTCACTCAGACTCACATCCATCAAGTCAGTGATGCCATCTAGCCATCTCATCCTCTGTCGTCCCCTTTTCCTCCTGCCCCCAATCCTTCCCAGCATCAGAGTCTTTTCCAATGAGTCAACTCTTCACATGAGGTGGCCAAAGTACTGGAGTTTCAGCTTCAGCATCATTCCTTCNTAAAAGACGCTTACTCCTTGGAAGAAAAGTTATGACCAACCTAGATAGCATATTCAAAGCAGAGACATTACTTTGCCAACAAAGGAGAGGCCAAAGAGATGAACTGTCCAACAAAAAGAAAAGCAAGGGCAAAGACATAGAGAAGCCACGAATCTGGTGTGTAGCAGAAACAGGCAGGAAGTCAAGTGGTCGGAGTGATGAGGTAGGGGGCGCTCTAGAAAGTTGGGCCTAGAAGGTGAAAGCTTAGACGTTTGGAGTTTCTTCCTTGTTACACTGGGAGGGCTCGAGGATTTTAAAAGGGAGGGAGAGGATCCTTAACGAACAACGCAAAGAGCGAAAGCGTTTACCCGCAGGGTGACCGTGGGCAAGTTCTCGCGTGTCTCTAATGTTCTTTTCCCCTCGGTGGAATGAGAGACTAAGCTCCTGCCTTTACTGATAGCGAAGGCGCTGCGGGCAATCCTTCGAGGGCCACGGCCGCGAGCTTACCTGTCCTCCAGGACTGATTCCATGGGCTCCACTCCGTCGGTGTTCACCGCGCGGAGCCGATCGGCGAAGGCGACGGCTTTCTCCAGCCGGGCCACGGCCTCCTGGCTGCCGAAGTCCACCAGCGATAGCCGCTCCAGGTGCTGGATCAGCTCGCCCGTGACCCGGCCACTTCCCTGGGGGAAGGGAGGGAGGAATGAGGCGGAGGGTGTGGGTTACGGGTGGGGCCTTCTCTGCCTTCCGCCCCGCTCCGACACCCGCTTGGACTCCCCGACCTCTACCTGAGGATCCGCCTTGGAGGTGAAGCCCCGGCGCCCGCGCGCCGCAGCCCGAAGACCCAGGTGCACGGCCCGCGCCCACATTTCGCTCCGTCTCGGCCGCCGTAGTGCATCCTCGCCTAAGCGCGCGACGCGCTTAAAAGTGATGACATCCGAGAGCGCCGCCACCGCCGCGGACTCCGACGCCATGAACNCCAGGTGCACGGCCCGCGCCCACATTTCGCTCCGTCTCGGCCGCCGTAGTGCATCCTCGCCTAAGCGCGCGACGCGCTTAAAAGTGATGACATCCGAGAGCGCCGCCACCGCCGCGGACTCCGACGCCATGAACAGCGTAGGGGAGGCTTGCACCGACATGAAGCGCGAGTACGACCAGTGCTTCAATCGCTGGTTTGCCGAGAAGTTCCTCAAGGGGGACGGCTCCGGGGACCCATGCACCGACCTCTTCAAGCGCTACCAGCAGTGTGTTCAGGTGAGCTCCTACCCGGGCCCGCTCGCCTCTGCCCTAGGCCCCGGCTCGAGGGGGTTGGGACGGGCAGGGTGGAAGAAAAGCCTCGATGAGACCAGTGGCAGGAGTTCTCTCCCTTACCATTCACCACCCAGGATGCCTGGTATCTCTCCGAATGTCAAAGGTAAATCTTTTGGCAGTACCTTACTTTCTGCGGGGCCCAGTTACATTCTTGGGTTCCTTTGGTGATGAACCTGAACTTGGAAAGTGAGCCCAGTTATTGGTATTTTATGCGTGGAACACTTACGCCCAGAAATAGTTAAACGAGTAGTCGAAGTTCACTAGAATCAAGTGTCCTTGGATCGTGCGGTGGTGCACTTTTCCACTGTTGCTGATAGAGACGGGGTGTTAAAAGTCTCTGGCCTGTTAGACCTCATGGAGGGTCCTCTTATGTTGTCACAATGCCTTCACTGGCCTATCTTTTCTCTCTTGGCCAGTTAGAACATGTTTATTCCAGCACAGTGAATGTGAAACAGATCTGATTTTAAGAACAGCCCTGGGCAAGGCATTCCCAATTAGTTAACTTAAAAAACATCCTCAGTAAGTCCAGGTGGAGTTGTTGTCTTTGTCCTATAGACATTGGAAAGAGAGGCTTGCTCAAAGTTACCTAGACAGTAAGTCCTGGGATCGATTTGAACTTGTGTCTGTCACAATAGGAGCTTCCCAGGTGGCTCAGTGCTAAAGAATTCACCTGCAATGCAGGAGTTGCTGGTTCGATTCCTGGGTTGGGAAGATCCCCTGGAGAAGGAAATGGCAACCCACTCCAGTACTCTTGCCTGGAAAATCACATGGACAGAAAAGCCTGGCAGGGGTCACACAGGGTCACAAAGGTCAGACACGATTTAGTGACTAAACAAGTATCACAACAGAGTGGTGATACTGCTTAAATTGCACTTCTGAATTTTGTTACAACTCTCCAACTTCTCTCTCTGGTCTTACACTTAATTTCTTTGTAATCGTACTTGGGTTTGTCATGTTTGGTAGTCCTCTTATGGTACAGTTGGATTTACTTTTGTACCTAAAGTACAAAATATCCTACAAAGTATTTCTCAAGTTTCAACTTCAGGCTTCATTTAGTCCCTTTATCATATGTTTTCTTCCATCAGAAAGCGATAAAGGAGAAGGAGATTCCTATTGAAGGACTGGAGTTCATGGGCCATGGCAAAGAAAAGCCTGAAAGCTCTTCTTGACCTTGACAGTCATCTTGAAAGTGGACTCCTCAAATCATCAAATTGGGGACTCTGGATCGTGTCAATTAAAACTGAAGATAGCGTTGACTTGATGAATTTAGGAGGGAAGAATTTCCTTTCCTCCTTGATATCTTTCTCTGATTTGTAAAAAATGATGAACCATCACTCTGAGATTTTTGGCTCTGGCATCACAGCAGGAACTCAGTATTCTAAATAATGGGATTATTTGGGATTATCATTGCAGTACTTGGTCTGGGATCAGTTTTAAATATATCTTGTATAAAAACTCTAGTAAGCTTGTCAGGATGACTAAGGTGGCCTGACCTCGAGCCATTCTTTGAAGGACATTATGTACTCTTGGGGTTATTTGTTCATGGAAGCAACTGGTTAAGATCTCTTTTCTCTAAGGGAGCTAATACTCTAGAAAGAGTTCCCAGCACAACAGTTTCTGTCAATGCTTGGAAGCACAGTTTTATTTTTATATAGTAATTTAACTGTTAAAGATTGTCGGTGGACTGGGTTAGCCAAGAGGTGTCAGATTTCATACTAAGATGTGAAAGCTTCATGAATGCTGCAGTGAATACCATTTCAGAGCACTTTGTGTAGTTCAGGAATTAAAATCCTTGGAGTGGCTATGGAGGAAGATCCTAAATTACCAAGATTTGCTGCTGCCAGCTTTCAACTGAAGTCAATGAATTATGTCAAGCTGTATATCATAAAAATGCCAAAATGCTGCATATGATTAAATGGGGGTGGGGGGGGTGGCAGGCAGGCTGAAGAGGTCACTTTACTTGCCTGTTTACTCACCCTGCCCTGTAATGCCTGAAATCATGAAGATGAAATAAACTGTAACATTTAGTTTATATTCATTATCTGTTCTGGAACTCTGCATTTTGTTGAACGACTTCCATCCTATGAACCCCACACATCTCCTGTACACTGGGCGGAGTTTTATATGCTTTTTAATTTAAAAATGAAGATTTATCTAAGCTAGGTAGTATGGTATAGCAAATGGAAACCTCACTGATTTCAATATTTATATAATGGCACACAACCCAGAAAATTTTCTATGTGCCCACACAGTATGAAACTTGATTTACAGAAAGCCTAGATTCTGGCTCTCTCTTCCACTTTACCAGTTATTAACTTCATATTTAACGTGACCAGTCCTTCATGCCATTGCAGTACATCCTGCATTTATATTTTGGCAAGCTAAAGTCCATTATACATAAGATATTTGGAACCCGGCTGAGGGAGGCCAGGCAGCAAACGAGCTAAGTGTAACTGCCCTGAAATAAGCCTGGCCACAAGTCAGTCAAAACCTTGTAGGCTCTTGAATCTTACCACAAAACTGTCTGGTTGAGCCTTGAGAATAAAACAAATTTTACTGTAATTGCTGCTGAGGGAATAATTTTTTTCTGATTGTTCCTCGTGCTATTTTTACTTTATCCTGCCCATAAAATGACCAAATATCCGAGGTACTTCAAAGGTTTTAAATTTTGAAGAGGAAATTTTAATTGCTCTTTAAGGGTGATTTTGTAACTATTATTGATTGTTGGTTCTTCTAATTCTTATGGCTACAGGAAATTTTTAATTCCAGAAACAAACAAAACCAGTACTATATGCAGGAAGTGTCATACTGCCATACTGCCTTTATTTCTCCACAAGTTTATAACCCTTCCAGCCTGAAGGGAGCTGAGAGAGGACCCATGATGCGAACTTGCCACCTCTGGAGAAAACTCTGATTTTAGGGAGTATCCTTCAGCAAATGCCAGTGTCTTTGCCATCCAAAGTCTGCCAGGACCCAATTTTGACTGTTAATTAGGTCAATTTAGATCTTTGCTTTACCCACCCCAGGCACAAGAAACCAAGACCAGGCCTGTTACAAACACTGTTCTTCGGGAGGCCTGAACTGGACCTGAAACACTGTCAGCAGTAGCCACAGACTGTCACTGTACAAACAGAATATTAACGCTAATTTCTAAGAGAAAAACACAACCAAAGAATGCAACTCTCAGGTCATGACTAAATTGTTTATTTAAGCCATCTCCTCCTGCTATAAGCAAAGGGACAGAAGATCAATATAATGGTCCTCGAGTGTAATGGTCCTCACTGGATACAAAGTGGTGAGCTTAAGGTCCCATATGCTTTTCTGGTCCATGCGTGCAGAGCGATGGTCCAAACCAGTGCTGCGGTCCCCATTGGCTAGTGGCCCAGGTTCTCTCTATTCGTCTTCATAGCCAGTTGGAAGCGGATTCACATGAGGGTTATGGAATAGGGTATGGTTACCATCTCCCCAGGGAAAGGGCTGTGGAGTGAAGATGGCAATTAGGCAGTTCCAGAAAACAGTTCAGCACTGCCACCAACTGCTTAAAACAGAGCAAGTAACAGGTAACACATAAAAACAAAATGGAAATTCGTCCTTTACGTAACTGCCATGTTTCAATGCTCCCATAAGACAGCTCTTATAAACTCCAGGGGAGTCCGTAAAGAGGATAGTAGGAAAAGCAAACTCAAGTTCGCTACTCCTAAGTCTCTCCCTGTAAACTTCAGTGCTGTGTTTCTGAAAGTGCAGTCCTCCCATCACCTATATCAGAATCCTAGAGGCGGCTACAGGGGAGGAAATGCTGACTTCAATGCAGATATCTGGACCTGAAACAAATCTCTGGATTGGAAACTGCAACATACCCTCAACTATTCTGCATGGTACTTTTGAAAAACATTGCTCCAGGGCAGTGATTTCCAACCCAGGATGATTCTGCCCTGTGGAGACACAGGCCAGTATCTGGAGACATCTTGAAGAAGGGGTACCACTTCCACTTAGTGGTCAGAAGTCAAGGATGCTGCTAATATCCTGTAACTCACAGGGACTGCCCTTTGCCCCAACAAGAATTATCCAGCCCCAAATGTCAATGGTACTGAGGTTAAGACATTTCGCTGTATGTATGCCTTCTAATTCTATTGTACAAGGGTGGCAGTGGTGCTAAGACTCATCAATTCTTTCTGAATTTAAGAATCCAGCTTAATTTTCCACTTGGGCTAAGTGAGATAGTAGTTAAATATCTACATCAAGAGTCAAAAAATGACACAGTCGGGGTGGTAACTAGCATAGAGGTGAAGATCAGAAGCTGTCAATCTCTTCGTTATGCAGCTAGTAGCTGTCAGATGTCCAGGTTTTAGAGAGGTGAACCTGAAGGCTGAGCCTTCCGACTCTGCCAGCTTAAGGTAATTTCACAAACCTCCAAGTTTTGTACAACCGACAACTGTTAACAGTATCAGAAGGTAAACGGTGGGATGACTCAGAGAAAGAAAAAACCGAAGGGCACTTGTATGACCTTAAAAAAGAAAACTCAGGCCTGGCCGGAGAAAATAAAAATGTGTTTGGAAGGATTAAATGAGAAACTGTACACGCCCAGCACCCACCGTTTTAGAGAATTAAGAACTTGGACTAGGGCATTTGGGGAAAGGCGAACAGACACTTGAAGAGACTGCAAGGGGGTACCTTGGACCTGATGCGGAGATGGGGGTAGGCCACGAACTCGGGTCTCTCCTCCTCTCCGTGGTGCGACTTCAGGAAGACATTCAGCATGCTCACTCCCACCCCGGGGAGCGCCACGAAGTAGGTGAGGGCCTTCCACATGCGAGCTGCAGAGGGGGCACGACAGCTCAGGCCGGGCGAGGAGCCGCCCGCGTCTCACCTCCCTCCCCCAAGTCCTCAAGCCAAGGTCAAAATCCCGCCGCTCTTCTCTTCAGCAGACCCGAGGCCCGCCCCGCGACTCCGGTCCCAGTACCTGAGCCCTCCTCGCCATGGGCGCCACTGGACATACACCGACTCAGCTGCAGCCGGGAACGACCCAGCAGCCCAGAAACCCGAAATCCCGCTGCCGCCGCCATCTTCGACCGGGATCCCCCGCAGCGCCGGAAGCGGAAATAGAATGTTGGCTGTGGGGGTGGGACTACAACCTCAATAGGAAGTTCCTAGTGGGCGGTACCTTTTCCGCGGAGGCTGCGCAGTGTAGCCTGAAAGCTCGGAGCCGCGGGAGCCAGGAGCATGCGCTCAGCACTCCTGTGTGCATACCTCGTTCCTGAGGTCAGCATCGCGGTGAAGTTAAGCGCATAAAAAAAAAAAGATTTGCGGAAGGACACCCTGGCATCCAGGGTCGCTCCTTTCGTTGGAGTCCGTGCGAATCAACAGGTTCCGAGCATAAATCCCCTATCTAAAATGCTTTTTCCCTCCTCATCCTCTGACTGCGCTATTTTTTTTTCAAGACACCAGGACGTAATAAATGTCATCATTATTATTTTGTAGGCATCACACAGTTTATAATCTGTCAGGGGAAACAAAAGATTTTGCCACTGCAGCATCCCCAAACTCTGGGATCGTGCCTGGCAAGTAACAGGTGCTCAACACAAATAAGTTGAGTGAATGAATAGCAACGGGAAACAATTGACATCTCTTACACTTTATCTCTGCAATTCTTTCCTGCCCTTCTGTCTTCTACTCATCTAAAAACAGTTTTAAAAATAAAAGTTAAAAAATAGATGCGTAAGAGAGACTTCCTTGGTGGTCTAGTGGTTAAGATTCCACCCTCCCAATACAGGGGGCTCAGGTTCCATCCCTCCTCAGGGAGCTAGATCTGGCATGTGGCAACTAAGACCCAGCGCAGCCAAATAAAAATAAATAAATAAATAATCTTAATTAGATACATAAAAATGAAAGTAAACTTCTTGACCATAGGTTCCTTTAAAAATATAGTGAAAGCTCTGAATCCTTTCCTCAAATAAAATATTAATACAGCTTCTCCTAGGCACACACAGTTTAAGCACACAATGAGAGGGGAAGAAGGTACTGTAAAGTGCACCCAGAGACCCCCTAAGAGTCCTGTGCTCCAAATTAAGAACTCCTACTTAGAGGAATAAACAGAGACTCTGGTGTGGATAGACTGGGTTCATATTTTGTTCCCATCCCTCACAGTCTGTATGACCTTGAGCAAGTTAGATAAAACAAATTCATCCTGCAGTTTCATGAAAACAAAAACAGGATCATATTACTAGAGCTTCACAACCTGATCTTTCTTTCTATGAGTAGCCTGGGTTTCTGCATGTTATGGTGAAATTAGAATTTTCAAATCTCTGCTGCTGCTGCTGCTGCTACTAAGTCGCTTCAGTCGTGTCCGACTCTGTTCGACCCCATAGACAGCAGCCCACCAGGCTCCTCCATCCCTGGGATTCTCCAGGCAAGAACACTGGAGTGGGTTGCTGTTTCCTTCTCCAACGCAGGAAAGTGAAAAGTGAAAGTGAAGTCGCTCAGTCATGTCCTACTTGTCAAATCTCTAGGCATTGTCAAACAGAGTCAAAGGGTCTGTGAAGCCCTACAGTGTAGCCATGGAAAGGATCTGAGCTCAAGGATCAGGAAATCCTGGGTTCAAATCTGGTCTGCCCTCAGCTGTTCCTCTTGTCTAAAGTGGGAATGTAATATGCACTTCCAGACATCTTGGAATGTGAAGTCAAGTGGGCCTTAGAAAGCATCACTACGAACAAAGCTAGTGGAGGTGATGGAATTCCAGTTGAGCTGTTTCAAATCCTGAAAGATGATGCTGTGAAAGTGCTGCACTCAATATGCCAGCAAATTTGGAAAACTCAGCAGTGGCCACAGGACTGGAAAAGGTCGGTTTTCATTCCAATTCCAAAGAAAGGCAATGCTATAGAATGCTCAAACTAC
>SJYV01026263.1:3001276-3041445 GCA_006410875.1 Neotragus pygmaeus
AAGCTGAAACTCCAGTACTTTGGCCACCTCATGCAAAGAGTTGACTCATTGGAAAAGACTCTGATGCTGGGAGGGATTGGGAGCAGGAGGAGAAGGGGACGACAGAGGATGAGATGGCTGGATGGCATCACTGACTTGATGGACATGAGTCTGAGTGAACTCCGGGCGTTGGTGATAGACAGGGAGGCCTGGAGTGCTGCAGTTCATGGGCTTGCAAAGAGTTGGACACAACTGAGCGACTGAACTGAACTGAACTGTGACCACTTGGCCCATTGTAGGACCTCACTGAATGTGCATTAATCCCAGCCATGTGCCTGTGGTGGTTCAGTTGCTCAGTCATGTCCACCTCTTTGCAACCCCATGGACTGTAGCCCTGCCAAGCTCCCCTGTCCATGGGATTCTCCAAGCAAGAATACTGAAGTGAGTTGCAATTTCCTTCTCCAAGGGATCTTCCCCACCCAGGTATCGAACCCTGGTCTCCTGCATTGCAGACAGAGTCTTTACCGACTGAGTTATGAACCTGTGAACTAGATACTATTCTCCCCCCATTTTACAGATAAGGAAACAGACTTGAAATTATGAGGATATTGCCCAAGATCCCCAAGATTTAGGCAATTGGTGGACCTAGGCAGTGTGGGACTCAAGTTCTTCTTTTTTGAAAAAATTACAAAAAATTAATTTTATTTTTGACTGTGCTGGGTCTTCACTGCTGTGAGAGTTCTCTAGTTTCGATGAGGGCTTTTCACTGCAGTTGCTTCTCTTGCTGCAGAGCAGAGGTTCTAGAGCATGCAGGCTCAGTAGTTACAAGCTTTGTTGCTCTGCAGAATGTGGAATCTTCCCCGACCAGGAACTGATCCCATGCCCCCTGCATTGGCAGGCGGATTCTTAACCACTGGACCACCAGGAAAGTCCGTCAAGCCAGTTTTTTTAACCTCAAAGCCATGCAGACTTTGCTGTAGGTAGAACAACAGCGACTCTGAGAGGTCACCCTGTCGAGCTCATGCTAGTCTGATGCTCTGAACAGGGATGAGCAAGGGAAAAAAAAAAAAAGAGCTACATAATTTCTGATTTCAGTAGGTTTGGAAAGAAAAATACTTCAAATCATGGGGTCCTTGAGAATGCATGGAACCATCAGGTGTGTTTTCTAGGTGCTGAGCTGGAAGTTCCCACCTGGCGCTGCCTCTCACAGTGATCCCCAGGGCATCTGGCCTCTCCGTGTAGGGAGTCTCCCCAAGGCCATGGCCAGCCAGGCCTGGATTTGACGTCATCTCCTCTGGCAGCTGGTGATGTTTACACTCATGCTGAAGCCACTACGATCTCTGGCGCTCTATTTCCTTGAAATAGAGAGCTGGCAGGCAGGCACCTCAATCCCTGAGCCAGCTGCTGGTGGGGTATTGGAGGAAGGCTGGGGGAGGCTGCCTAGCCAAGGACAGGGCTTGCTTTGGGGAAAGCTTATCTGGGGCATCCTGCCTGCTACTTCTCTTGTGGTTTCTCCCAGCTAAGTGTTCCTCCAGTTTCTGGACCAATAAATATTCGTCTGCCAAGAGACGAATGCTATGTCTCAATTAAGTGTCCACTTACTGTTCACTGTTATTTTTGCTATGATCATGGTTAAGGGTATAGGTTCTATGGAATCAGAGCAGAGGGGCCTGGACTATGCAGAAGGCATGAAGTGTTTTTCTAAGTATGTTGCAGGGGAGGTTGGGGTGCAGTGACCACCACTTCCATCATCTGAATAACTTGTCTGAGCTGCTCAGCATCATTAATTCATTTAATTTGGAATCTCAACTACATCCCTGGATTGGGGCAACAGCAGTGACCTTATGGAACACTTAGTCTACAGGGAGAGACTGACAAGCAGTTACTACCGTCACTGTGATAGGTTTCTTCAATGGGAGGCTGTCCAGCTTGAACCTTGGTACAAGTTCAAGTCTCAGGTCAGCTACTTAGCTATGAAATCATAGGAGGTGAACATCTGCCTAAGTTTCACAACCCTTGAAGTGACTGACCCAAAATTCAAATCCAAGAAGTCTGGCCTCACCTCTCTTTGTGCCTCAATTTCCTCATCTGTAAAATGGGGATAATAATAGTAGCAACCCCATAGGAATCCTGCAGGCTATGCTGAGTTAGTATTTTATCCAAAAATTACTGAAGAGACTTTTTGGGTTTGGGGGGCCAAACAGCCTGTGGGATTTTCGTTCCCTGACCAGGGATTAAACTCTCAACCTCAGCACAGAATCCTAACCACTGGACCACTAAGAAATTCCCTGAGAAGACTTGCTTTTAAGCAAGGAGATAGTCAACTTTGCACCTGAGGCTTTGCACAGGCTGGCCGCTCCTGGCTAGAAAAGCGCTTCCTAACTTGTTGTCCATCTTGGTCTGCATACTCCCCTCAGCCTTCACCTCCTACAGGAAACCTTTCCTGGTTACACCAGCCTTGGGCCTCTGGTCCCTTAGCAAGGTTTAAGCTCACTGCATTGTATTTGAGAACTATCCCATCTCATTTCCACTCTGAGCTCCAGATCTCCCCTCCCCCCACCCTTTCCTAAGATTCTTCTGAACTGTTGCACAGAGCAGTCATAACAAAATGTTTTAAGAACTCAGTTTCTCAGTCAAAGCTGGATTAAAATCCTGGCTTTGCTACTTTTGTTGGACAAACCCGTTCATCTTTCTGGGACTCAGTTCCCTCATCTGCAGAACAGGGAGAATCATAGTATGTATTCACCTAATAGGATGGTTGGGAGGACTGAAAGTGATGAAATGTGTAAAAGCACTTAGCATCTTGTTTAACAAATAGCAACTTGTAATATATTATTACCAATCATCTACTGTTACATTGGGATTGTCTCATACCCCCAGTAATGAAACTGCCTGCCATGCAGGAGACCGGGTTCAGTTCCTGCGTTGGGAAGATCCCCTGGAGAAGGGAATGGCAACCCACTCCAGTATTCTTGCCTGGAGAATCCCATGGACAGAGGAGCCTGGCGGACTACAGTCCATGGGGTCACAAGAGTCGGACACAACTTAGCAAGTAAACCACCACCACTGTTACATTAAGTTAAAAACAGGACCAGCGTCTGGTCTGTGAAGTATATCTTAATAAAGCTGTTAAACACAACAAAGCAGGCTACAGAATACGGTGAAATATGTGTTTCCATTTTTGTAAAATGCATGAGGAAAAATGCTATAAGAGTTATGTTGCTGTTCAGTCGCTCAGTCCTGTCTGACTTCGTTACCCCATGGACTGCAGCACGCCAGGCTTCCCTGTCCTTCACCATCTCCTGGAGCTTGTTCAAACTCAAGTCCATTGAGTCGGTTATGCCATCCAACCACCTGATCCTCTGTCGTTCCCTCCTCTTCCTGCCTTCAATCTTTCCCAGCATCAGGGTCTTTTCTAATGAGTCAGTTCTTCGCATCAGGTGACCTAAGTATCAGAGCTTCAGCTTCAGCAGCAGTTCTTCCGATGGATATTCAGCGGTTGATAAAGATTATACTTACATGGTAAGAGAGATATGTCTGGGTTTTAATTTTCTTTTTAAAAATTCTGCAATGAATATTTATTACTTGTGCTATGAAAACAAAGACTTTCACCAAAAAGCAGGCCGTGAAGTTGCTCTCAGCACTTCTGCTGTTGGTATTCGTCCCATTAGACTGTAAGCCCCATGAAGGCAGGGATGCCTTCTGCCTGGCGCCGGAAAGGCGCGGAGTAATGGACGGAAAGGTGACCGGATAGATGGGGGAGGCTCTGGTACCCTCACCTGCAGTACCGCACTCTCCCTGTGGGTGGCAGGCTCCGCATGTGCGGGCGCCGCCCACGAGTGTGGCCAGAGATAAATCGCTCCTGAGACCTTCAACGTGGCTGTCTAATCTGAGGGTCCTTGTAGGAGGGAAAGAGGTGGAATCTGCGAGAGGAATAGAGAGAGGCCAGGTTCGGGGACTCCTTCTTAAGGCCTCGCCTCTGAGACGTCTCCAGCATCTTCCCCTGATTGAAACAAGGAAACGAAATCCTTACTTTGTAGAGAATGTCCCCTCACGCCACCTCACCCCACAGGAGAGGCAGAGAGGAGAAACTGAAAGGTCCCCGGACCTGGAAGAGAGAGAAAGAGGTCCTCCCCGAAGATCGTCATCCTCACAACTCTTAACTCATGGCCTGCTGCGCTTAGCGGTGGACTAATTGCCCCCACCCAGTAGCTCTTTGATCTTAGAAAAGAGGTGTGCTGGCAAGGGTCATTGCGCCTTAGAGAGGTAGTACTTGCTTAGAGGAGCGGACCGCTGCTGAGTCGGATTCCAATCCCCTTTTTATCTCTGCCTCCCCACCTCCCTCCACCCCCCATCCTATGTCAAACTGAGACATCCTTGGAGGGGGTGTCTTCCAATCTAAATTACATTAAAAAAATACTAATAGCATTTGTTTAACCTACCCTTCCTATGCTACTGGCACTCATCAAATATCTCATTTGATCCTTCCAACAAGCCTTTGAAGTAAGAACTATTATTATCCCCATTTTACCTATGAGGAAATTGAGCCTCAGAGAAGCAAATCCTGACAAATCTAGAGAGCAAGTGGGACAGAGCCATGATTCAAATGTATGGCTGTCTGACTCCAAAGTCTTTGCGTTTTAGCAATACATGTTTTTCCTTCATAATTAAGTATAAGGGGCTTCCCTGGTGACCCAGGGGTAAAGAGTCCACCTGCCAATGCAGGAGACACAAATTTGATCCCTGGTCTGGGAAGATCCCACATGCCTCGGGGCAGTTAAGCCCGTGCACCACCACTGCTGAGCCCGTGCTCTAGAGCCCGGGAGCGGCAACTTTGGAAGCCCAAACACCCGAGAGCCTGTGCTCCACAAAAGAGAAGCCACTGCAGTGAGAAGCCGGTACACCACAGCTGAAGAGTAGCCCCCACTCACCCCAGCTAGAGAAAGGCCGGAGCAGCAAAGAAGACCCAGCACACCCTAAATAAGTATACTAATTAAGTTATTTTTTAAACTATATTAAGTATTCAGGTATTGAATACATACATCTATAAGTACAAATTGCAAAATAGTTGTAATAAGTAATAATGATTTAAAAGCCTCCCCCATTCCTGTTCTCCAGCTACCCAGTTTCACTACAAAGAAGGTCATCATACTAGAGATTTCTGATGGTCCTTCTAGAGATATTTGATACGTAGACAAACACCTATATTACTGCCTCTCACATACTCATCAGTGACTTCCTAAAATTTA
The DNA here is from genome assembly GCA_006410875.1 of Neotragus pygmaeus. Lineage (NCBI taxonomy): Eukaryota > Metazoa > Chordata > Mammalia > Artiodactyla > Bovidae > Neotragus > Neotragus pygmaeus. Next base: position 3,006,505 of record SJYV01026263.1, read on the forward strand.
AGAATGACTGAGTCTTCTTCTTCTAGAACAGAATATAATTTCTCTTCACTGACTCCTTGGATTGGCATGCAGAGCCTCCCAGGGACACCTCCACCCACTCTATGCGTCACCCACACAGGTCTCCAAGCTCCACATCACGTTGCCATCTCCCCAGCCTCCTAGTCTCTAGCCTCCCTCCAACAGCTCCATTTATTGGGATCTTTTTCCCTTTGAGTCTCCCCAGCCAGAATCTACCCGTCTCCCGGACCCCAGAGGCTCTGCCAGCCTCTCTTAGCATATTTCATTGTACAGTGATGGTGTATCCCACAGGACCTTGGAGGTCAGAGTGAGGCTCTGGGCTTTATCCTAATCAAACAGGAAGCCGTTGGAGGGTTGCAGAGAGGAGAGGTCTGGTCAGATTGGCCCTTTATAAGGGTCGCCCCAGCTGCTCTATGGGGAACAGATTGGAGGCGGTGGACCCGTAAGGGGACGGAGCAGCCCTCGTGCTAATGCAACAGTCCAGCGGAGAGACGACAGTGGCTGTGACAAAACAGGGATGGAGAACATCTGACAGACATTTCCACTTGCTGGTTGATTGGTTGTGAAAATGAAAGAGGACACCATGAGAAAGACGGCACAAGGGACCCCTAAAACGAATAATCCAGTAATGGGTGTTTGTCTCAGTCCCTGCCTTTCTTACTGGATTACTCATTTTAGGGGTCCCTTGTCATTGGGTAGCTGGCCTTATAATGGCACCACCATCCATCCACTCCCCAAGCTAGCAAACTAGGAGTCCATCTTTCTTCTAAAGGGCCATCACTGCCTCTGGCCACCGTATTCATTAAGGACACCTCAGTCATCATCTGAGCTAAGCTTCTTTCTGTTTATGAAATATGGCAAGTCCCTCCCAACCCATGTTGTTCCCTCTGCCAGGAATTCTCTTCCCACTCCTTGTCTTGATAAATTTTAAGCAGCCAGGGGGTTTCATAAGAGGAGGGGCCCTGTCCATTTTGCTTACTCCTGTATCCCAGCACCTGGGATAGAGTGCCTGACTTAAACCAGGTGCTTAATCAATATATATTTTTTAATATATATGATTTTAATATAAATGATTCTGCTTGTTACATTTTGACACAACATTTGGACTCTACCATGCAAAATGGGTCAGGAAGTTCTCCTGGAAAAAGGAATGGCAACCCACTCCAGTATTCTTGTCTAGAGAATTGCATGGGCAGACCACAGGATGGTAAAAAGTCAGACAGGACTGAACAATTAACACTTTCACTTTCATGCAATATAACACCTTGTCTTTGTTTTTAATCTAATGATTTGGTGCACCCCATAGTCATATCCTAAACTGCACCCAGACAGTCAGCCTCTGTTTGTATTTCCTATGCCAGGCTGCCCAGTAATAAATACTGCTGCTGCTGCTGCTGCTGCTAAGTCTCTTTAGTCGTGTCCTACTCTGTGCAACCCCATAGACGGCAGCCCACCAGGCTCCACCATCCCTGGGATTCTCCTGGCAAGAACACTGGAGTGGGCTGCCATTTCCTCCTCCAATTCATGAGAGTAAAAAGTGAAAGTGAAATCGCTCAGTTGTGTCCGACTCTTCACGACCCCATGGACTGAAGCCCACGAGGCTCCTCCATCCATGGGATTTTCCAGGCAAGAGTACTAGAGTGGGGTGCCATTGCCTTCTCCAAGTAATAAATACTAACTGTTCTAAAATGTTTTTTTTACATTTAAGAGTTTTATTATTATTTTACTGTTGTTCTTATTCTGGTGACAAAAGAAAATATGTCAGTTGTAAAAACTGCAGGTAGAAATAAATTAGAAGGTATGAATTCCCCATGGGCCCTCCCTTTTAGAGCCACTGCTGATTTATTTTTTATCTTTTGGCCATGCTGAGTGGCATTTGGGATCTTAGTCTGCTCAGCCAGGGATCTAACCCATGTCCCCCATGATAATCGTGGAGTCTTAGCCACTGGACTGCCTGGGGAAGTCCCACCATTGCTGGTTTAAATGGCACCTATATTTTGTTTCCATTCGTAGACTTTTCAGGGGAGGAAGAGAAGACTCACCTGCCTGCCTGTGAGCCTGATCTTGGAGGATCCATTTCTCTTCTTAATATCTAGCCCCCACCCCCCCTGTAGTTGTTCATGCAAATAGCATTGATCTTAACATTATACATCTTCTGTGTTAAAGTTGGCAGACATTGGCACCAGTGACTCTGGTGAAGAGGAAGTCTGTTTAAATATCATCTGAAATGGAGACCGATTCTTAGGCTTCAATCAGGCTCCAGGTCTCCACTCAAATCTGTAAACATTGCATGCACTTGAACCTTGCTGGAAAAAAAAATAAAATTCCTGGCTCAAGTTGAGCCCAGATTCAAATCTTGCCTCCAGCACTTCCTGTGTGCCCTTGGACAAGTCTCTTGCTTTCTCTGAGCCTCTTTTCTTCAGCTGGAAGATGACAACCGTAATGGTAGGATCACATCTCAGCTGTATTGGCTTTCTTTCCTTTTTTTTTTCCTTTAATATTTATGTATTGATTTGACTTTGCCAGGTCTTAGTTGTGGCACACGGGATCTTTGATCTCTGTTGAGGCATGCAGGAACTTTAGTTGCAGCATGTGGGATCTAATTCCCTGATCAGGGCTTGAACCGGGGCCCTCTGCATTAGGAGCTCAGAGTCTTAGCCCCCGGATCACCAGGCAAGTCCCTGTATTGGCTTTCTTGTTCCTTGCACAAGCCAAGTTCATCCCTACCTCTAGGCCTTCGCAAATGCTCTGCCCCCTGCCTGAAACTTTCTTCTCCCAACTTGTGTGATTATGTCTCCCCTTATTCAAGGGGAACATTGTTGGAGAGAGCTTCCCTGGTTCCTCTCTATAAAAGAGCACCTCTGTCTTTATAACAAGTCTCATTTTTTAAAAATAGCTTTTGCTTCTTATTAATTACCCAGTATTTTCTGAGGTCCTGCTGTGTGCCAGGCATTTTTCTAAGCATTTCACAGGAAAATTCATTCCATTCTCAACGTAACTCTTTGGAGACAGGAGGTACCATTGGTAGACTGCTTCGCCAGAGGAGGAAATGGAGGCATCAGAAAGTCGAGTCACACAGCCCGAGGAGAGGTCGTTAGGAAGTGGCTGGGGGTTCTGTGGCCAATGCAGGGGGCCAGCTTCCATCCCTGGTCAGGGAATGAGATCCTACGTGCCGCAACTAAAAGTCTGAATGATGAAACTAGGGATCTTGCATGCCACAACTAAGACCCAGAGTAGCCAAATCAATCAATCAGTAAATAATTTTTTTTAATGGATGGCAGGGGATTTGAGTCCAGGCTGACCAGGGCCAGAGTCCTACTTACCATTCACCTAATCTGAGTCATCAGTGGTGTCTGGGAGGGTTATTCCGAGCAGGAAGAGATCCGGTGCTTCTTCTGTGATAGGGTGGTTCTAAGCAGGTGTGCCCCAGGTCCCATTACAAAGGAATTCTGCTCCACCATTTACTTCTGGGCACTAAGGGCTCTAGATGGAAGGACTTAGTTCAAACAAACAAAGGCTTAGCATTGACAATGGAGGTGAAAATAGCATCCTGATTAGAGGATGATGTGGCTTCCGCCCACTGTTAGGAGGCTGATAAGAGGCCTCTGATGTCCTGGGAGACTGGCCAGTCCTGGTTCTTTTCCACGCCCATTCTCTACACTTGAGGTGCATGTGATGAAGGGGCCGCGCTGTTGGTCCAGTGGCTAAGACTCCGTTGGTGCTTCCAGTGCAAGGGGTTCGAATTCAACCCCGGTCGAGGAGCACGCATGCAGTGCCATGTGACAAAAAAAAAAAAAAAAGTGATGAAGCAGATACTTACACCTGTGTGTTGGGAGACAGTCACCTCCTCTCCAGAGTCACCCCTGATTCCTCAGGCTGAGTCAGATGCCTCTTGCACCTTCCCAGAGCCTCCTGGTCACATTCTTCTAAGCTGCTGTCCCCTTCCCTCCTCTCTCCTCTCACTATCCCCTCCCCGACTGTGAATTCCCTAAAGCCACAAACTGTCTTCTTCCTTGCTGTGTCTCTTTCCCCTTCCTCTCGGGTCTGTTCACTCCTACTCACCCTTCAGGTCTCATCTCAAAAGGCCACCTCTACCAAGAAGCCTTCCCTCGTGACCTCCACAATCCAGAGAGACAATTTTCTCTGTGTAAGCATTGCTTGCTTGTCCAGTCCCTTCACCTTCCCTCCAGGAGTTCCCGCATCTTGGTGTCTATAAGTCATGCTGGGGAAACTTTGTCAGATGTAGATTCTCAACTCCAACCTCAGAGAGTCTGATTCCAGGGACTGGAGCAGGGCCTGAGGATCATGCCATGGGGTGGTTCACACCCTGAGTCTGGTGCTGGGGATGTCAGAGGAAGGATGCAGTAAACAGGGCTGCTTGAGGGCAGGGACCATCGTCATCTGTCATGAGCCACACATTAGTCAGCCTGTCTGAGTCTGACACGTGCATGATGGTTGAATGAATGCTTGAAGGAATGAATGGTGGCCAGCATTCCTATGTTCTCCAAACACGACTTGATTTTGGCCTTGAAAAAGCCCCATGGGGCTTCCATCCTCTCCTGGAATGGGCGTGGGCAAGTGCTGAAATTCTGGTGTCCACAGCGCCAAATTGGAAAACAGTGCCCCTACTTCTTGGCCATACTCCCTGAGCAAGTTAATGAGTCCCTCTAAGCCTCAGTTTCTTCATCTGAAAAGCAGAAACAATAATAATAAGAGTGTTTGCATCATTATTATTTACAGGGCTGTGAAGAGATTAAATGAAGTAACGGTGCTGGCCCAGAGTCAGTGTCTGAAGACTTCTGGATCCTGTTATTATTACTGCTGTTGTTTTTACTACGCTATTAACATCAGAGCTAGAGGGGCTAGTTGTTACTGTTCAGTCGCTCAACCATGTCTCACTCTTTGCGACCCCATGGGCTGCAGCACACCAGGCTTCCCTGTCCCTCACTATCTCCCGGAGTTTGCTCAAACTCATGTCTATTGAGTAGGTGATGCCGTCCAACCTCTGTCGTCCCCTTATCCTGTCCTCAGCCTTTCCCACCATCAGAGTCTTTTCCAGTGAGGGGCTTGAGGGACTTTAGATCCTCGAATTCAGGGGCTCCCTACTCAGGGTTCCATGGATCACCCTCTCCATAATGGGAATTGGGAATTCCCTGGCAGTCCAGTGATCAGGATTCTGCATTCTCACTGAAAAATGTGTCAGTTCAATCCCTGGTCCTGCACAGGGGGTGGGGGAGAGTGGATATACATATAAGGGGTGGGGGGTCAGGAGGATATTCTATGAACATCTGGAAATGGAGTGCAAAATTTTCTATGCCTGCCCACTTCGTAAAGAGGACAATGTTAGCTTTTAACCATTTAAAGATGGGAAAGTGGGACTTCCCTGGCAGTCCAGTGATTAGGACCCCGTGCTTTCACTGCCGAGCGATGGGTTTGATCCCTGTTGGGGGAACTTAGATTCCAAAGCCGCAAGCTGCCCCCACCCTACCACACCAAAAATAATAACAAAATCAAGAACTGCACCATCCCCTCCCTCTTGTCTCCAATTTTAAAAAGTAATCTGTAAGTAGCATCTCTCATTCCGTCGCAACAGATGAATAGTTGATAAGTTTATTTAAAAAGTCCATCAAAGCAGGAAATGATTTTTAAAAAAAGGATATAGCCCTGAAATATTCTAATTTAAACACCTATGGCTGTATATTCATTCACCCATCTTTTGATATACGGCCAGAGCCTTTTCTTTGAGCTTGATCTGAGTTACCTGTTTGGCATTCCCCCACATCCTTCTTGCAGAAACCACTCCTCTGAGTTCTAGCTTGAGCTTCTTTAAGTCGATGTAGATCCTAAGGCCCCCCTGACCCCGTCATCCCCCCATCCCCAGTCCCNATGGGTCACAAAGCTGGCCCAGAACTTCAGAAGATGTTTGTCAAAGTCCTTTGGGGTAGAAGCAGAACAGTCTAGTGTCTCATTGACAGTTTTATTTCTCAGAAGACTTGAGAATCCAATGGGAGGAACTGGTGCTGCTCTGCCTCTGGGCAGCAAGAAAGAACTGGCCAGAGAAGGAGAAGAGATGGGCATGGGAAAAGCGGCCAAGTCATGGTAGACTGTTTAACAGCCACTGAAAGCTGAATATTGGCCTCAGCCAGACTTGGGTCCAAAACCTGAGGAAAACAGATTTCAGAGATTCCCCCAGAAAATCCCTGGGCCCAGATGCTGTGAGGGAAGACATTTCCCCTGAGAAGTAAAGTGAAGTCACTCAGTCGTGTCCAACTCTTTGCGACCCCATGGACTGTAGCCTATCAGGCTCCTCCATCCATGGGATTTTCCAGGCAAGAGTGCTGGAGTGGATTGCCATGATGTGAGGTTCACCAAAAATCAGTTCAAGCCACACAATTGCAACTTCTGATTTTTAAAAGCTCCACTTTCTCTCTTCTTCCTACACTCTTGTCCTGTTCTCTCAAAAAATTTTATTCTAATGAGGAAAAAAGAAGNGATGTGAGGTTCACCAAAAATCAGTTCAAGCCACACAATTGCAACTTCTGATTTTTAAAAGCTCCACTTTCTCTCTTCTTCCTACACTCTTGTCCTGTTCTCTCAAAAAATTTTATTCTAATGAGGAAAAAAGAAGGAAGTCACTATAGGTTTTTAAAGGGTCGAGAATAAGACAATAAGGCAAGAAAAAGGGATGGAAGGCATGTAGATTGGAAAGAAGTAAAAACATCTCTATTCACAGAGAACATGATCTTGCATATAGAAAAATCCTAAGGATTAGGAAAAGCCTTCAAGAACTGTTAAAACAAGTGCAGTAAGTTGTCAGGATACAAGATTAATATACAGGATCAGTAATATTTATATGCACTAGCAATAAACAATCTGAAAATGAAATTAAGAAAACAATTCCATTTATAATAGTACCTTAAAAATAAAATACTTTAGGAATAAATTTAACAGAAGTAATGCAGAACTGTAAAACTTTGTTGAAAGAAACTAAAGAAAACCTTGAAAAAAAGAAAAACATTCCATGTTCATGGGTTGAATGACAATGTTTTTATTTTTTACTTATTTATTTATTGGCTGTGCTGGGTCTTTGATATTGTGCGAGGGCTTTCTCTAGTTGTGATTTGAGGGCTTCTCACCGCGGTGGCCTCTCATCTGGAAGCATGGGCTCTAGAGCTCACGAGCTTCAGTATTTGTGGTGTATGGGCTTAGTGGCCCCACAGCATGTGGAATCTTCCAGCACCAGAAATCAAACCTGTGTCCCCTGCACTGGCAGGCAGATTCTTAACCACTGGACCGCTAGGGGAGTCCCGACAATATTTCAGAATGGCAGTAATACTCCAAGTGATCTTCAGAGTCACTGCAATCCCTAGCAAAATCCCAACTGCCTTCTTTGTGGAAATTGACAAGCTGATCCAAAAAAGTCACATGGAATTGTGAGGGGTCCAGAATAGCCAAAACAATCTTGGGGTAAAAAACAACAATATTCAATTTCTCATACTTCTGATTTCAAAACTCACCACAAAGCTACAGTAAACAGGAAAGTGTGACACTAGCATACGGAGAGACANCATCCCCCTATCCCCAGTCCCAGCCCCAGTGGTTTATGACAAAGTTTACTTTGTGCTTATATTATGTGGTCACTGTATATCAAGCTGGGGCTTTGCTCCATCTTTCTTTTTAAATTGACTTTATTTTCAGAGCACTTTTAGATTCACAGCAATATTATCAAGAGGTACAGAGATTTCTCTTAACCCTCCCCCCATCAACGATACACACAGACTCAGCCTCCTCCATTCTCAACATCCCCCACCAGAGTGGTACATTTGTTACAATGAATGGACCTGTATTAAAACATCATTATCACCCAGAGTCCACAGTTTACATTTGGGCTCACTCTGATGTGACGATGTTGTACTGTCTATGAGTGTGGACACATTTGTAATGACGCATGCCAACTAACTTTTTAAATAAATCTTTCCGAAGCATTCAACTCCATTTGGAGAAATGTCAATTTTCTTTTTTAAAATGTATTTATTTATTTTGGGCTGTGCTGGGTCTTCGTTGCTGCCGGGGCTACTCTCTAGTTGTGTTGAGCAGGTTTCTCTTTGCGGTGATTTCTCTTATTGCTTAGCATGGGGCTTTAGTAGTTGTAGCTCACAAACTTAGTTGCCCTGCACCATGTGGAATCTTCCTGGATCAGGAATCAAACTTGTGTCTCCTGTATTAGCAAGCAGCTTCTTAACCACTGGACTACCAGGGTAGTCCCAACATCAGTTTTCTTTTCCCACTCCTACTTTATCAGTCATATACAATTCTGTGATTTAATAACAAGAGTAAGTGACTGGAGAATCCACCCACCTGACTTTTGGTAAGCCCAGTTGCATCCCTGTTAAGTCAGTGGGAGGAGTTAGAAGTTGGTTGTCCTAGAGACCAGTCCTCCAGCTGCTGTGGGCATCACATTGTTCTGGGGTTTACAGTAGGGAAGGTGAGTGACAGCTAATCCAGAAGCCAGCTCCACTGAGTTGGGGGATTTTTGTTTTGGCTTCATCATGGCCTGTGGGATCTTAGTTCCCCAACCAGGGATTGAACTCAGGCCCCGGTAGTGAAAGCAGTGAGTCCTGAACACTGGACACCTGGAAATTCCTCAGTAAATTAGTTAATCCAGAAAGCCTCTACCATACAATCATGTATAACAAAAAGCTATCTCTCTGAGTAATTGGTGAAACCAGAACTAATCATGTCCTTTCTGCTCATTTATATTTTCTAGTTATTTTTTGCACCTTTAAAACAGATAATAAACAGATGATAGATTTTTGGTTTTTTTTTTTTTGAGTTAATGAGAAATATAGGGTCATAGGTGCCAAGTGCCAAATAAATTATACTAGACTTCAAAGTCTTTGAGGACTTCCCCTGGTAGTCCAGTGGTTGGGAGTCTACCCGTCAATGTAAAGGACATGGGTTCGATCCCTGATCTGAGAAGATCCCACATACTGCAGAGCAACTAAGCCCGTGAGCTGCAACTACTGAGCTCTTGCCCCACAAGAGAAGCCACTGCAGGGAGAAGCCCGAGCACAGCAACAAAGACCCAACAAAGCACAGCAACACAGCCAAAAATAAATTAAAAAAAACAAACCAAAACCCTTTGAATTGAGCCTAATGTAATAGGCTGGACATGACATAACCTGCCTAATGGGGATAATAACAGTGGAGCAACCTTGGTATGAAGCTCAGAGTGCGGTTCTCAAAGTGTGCTCCCAGGACCTGCAGCAGCAATATCACTTGGGAACTTGTAAGAAATGCAAGTTCTCAGGCTCCACCCCAGACCTGCTGCATCAGAAATTTAGAGGTGGGGCCCAGTCATCTGTGTTTGAACAAACCTTCCAGGGAATTACAACGTCCCCCAGAATTAACAGATGTTTCATATCCCAGGTTTGCCACTTAGAGGCTGTGTGATCTCGGATGAGTACCTCTCTAAATCGGTTTTCTCTCTGGAAAATGGGAATTAAAAACAAACCTAACCTACAAGATAGTTGTGAAGAGGAAATGAGAAAATACACATAGTACAATGCCGAACAGGGAAGCCTGGCAGCCTGCAGTCCATGGGGTCGCAAAGAGTCAGACAGGACTTAGCAACTGGACAACAGCAACAGTGACAAACACACAGCAGCTACTTAATAAACCTTAGAAAGAGTTAATGCTATTATTAGGAACTCATGAGTGGCTGCTAACTAGGGTGAAATACTTTTGGGAGAAAAGGGAAAAGATTTTAGGAGGTTGAGAAGTTTTTTGAGCACCACAAGACAGCAGGCATTTTGACCCCATTAAGTCCCTTGGCGCTCCTGATAAATGGGTTGAAGTAGGTAGGAGTCTATTCTCTGCCCACTTCACAGACATGGTGACTGAGGCTTGGTGAGGCTGGAGGACAGCTAAGAAATAGGAGAGCTGGGGCCTGACAACATTCAAGTACCTCACATGTCCCATCCCAACCCCTGCCCCAAACAGATGCAGGCAGACTGCCAGCTTCTGGTGCCAGGGGAGCCCTCCTCCTCCAAACCATCTGCCCTCTGGAGGAGGCTGACTGTTCTCCTCCCAGACCCCCCTGCCTGATGCAGGAGGAGGCTTGGATTTCCTGCAAGGGTCACAGCAGGATTGTTTTCTTGGTGCTCAACAAGTCAAGCCTTTCAACGCATTTCTGCTGCACAGGGATTTCCTGGTTCTATGCCCTGGGACATTTCTGCTGCTTCAGACACTCGCCCAGCTCTAGCCAACACCAGCATGATTCAGTTTTGGACCTCGGATCAGAATTAATAAAGGCATCACTTCATTAATTCATCAGACATTGCACCTGCTCTGTGTCATGCACTGGGAGTATAAAACAGATGCGGGTCCTACTGCAAAGAACCTGAATATTTACGTGAAGAGCACACAGAAGCAACAAATACCATCCAGTGTGATCAGTGCAGAGATGAGAGTATAACCTTGCTCTGTGAGAGCCCAGAAGAGGTAACAGATCCAGCCTAAGATTGAGAGGGGATTCAGGAAGGCTTCCCCGAGGAGGTGACCTCTGAACTGTTGGGTAGGACTTCACCTTAGTGTTTCATCAATTTCTCATTTTGCGGATGGAGAAATGGGTCCAGAGAGAATTATTTAGCTCATTCATTCATCAAAGCAAGCAAACATTTCCCCAATATCTACATCCCTGAGCCTGAGGATACAGAGGTGAATAAGGAAACAGCCCTGCTAGATGGAAGGTGCAGACAGGCCCTAAGCACCCAGGGGACCTCACCCATTCTTGGCCCATTAGCACCTTTGTTTCTTTTTATGTGTATGTGTATTTTATTTTCCTTTACTGTTTCTTTTTTTAACAGATTTTTTTTTTAATGTGGACCATTTTTTTGAGCCTTAATTGAATTTGTTACAATATCATTTCTGTTTTATGTTTTGGCTTTCTTGGCCACAAGGTATGTGAGATCTTAGCTCCCCACCCAGAAATCGAACTTGCACCCCCTACATTGGAAGGCTAAGTCTTAACCACTGAGCAGTCAGGGAAATTCCCCTCCTTTACCTTTTTAAAGTCAGGATTATTACAGTATGGGCTTCCTTGGTGGCTGAGACAGTAAAGAGAGTAAAGAATCCACCTGCACCACAGAAGACCCAGGTTCCATCCCTGGGTCAGGAAGATTCCCTGGAGAAGGGAATGGCTGCCCACTCAGTATTCTTGCCTGGAGAATTCCATGAACAGAAGAGTCTGGCAGGCTACAGTCCATGGGGTCACAAAGAGTCAGACTTTTTTGTAATAATTGTATTACAGTATGCTTTACATAGAGTAAAGTATGCTTTACATACCCTTTTGAGTGTATATAGTCTGGTGAGTTTTGACCAATCCATAGGGTCCTGTAACTATCATAATGGAGAACCCCATTTATATCTCATGTTCAGCCCACTTCCTGAGCCCAAGCTTTCCGCCTAATTCACTGTGGGATCTGGGGCAGGTCTTCCCCTGCCTGGACTCAGCTATAAAACAGGCACCAAGGTATCTCTCTCACCTGAGCAAAGTGAGGATGCTGAGCAGAATAAGCACTCAATAAGAAATCCCAACTCTTAGTAGAGGTCCCTTTTTCGTTTTCCGTTTTCTCTGCTCTCTCTCTCTCTCTCTCTCTCTCTCTCTCTCTCTCACACACACACACACATACACACACACTCACACACACAAAGACATTTTTGAGGCCTCTCGTTTCTCAGAGAGGTTTTATTTATAGGCCGCGCCTCATTGTGAATGTGAAAAGGAGAAAGCCCAGGCCGTCCGTAGACCTTTCATGTGTAAATCAGCCCGGGCCCAGAGCAAGGGGGTCACCAGGAGGGGGATTTCACTCTTAATTACTCCTGGAGAAAGCGGGCGGGAGGGCGGCCGGGCGCAGGCTCCACCCAGGCGAGTGGGAGGCCTCGCCCGGAGCCCCCGGCCGGCCGGGCCCAGCGCGGGGAGCCCGACTCGGCCCGGCCCGGGGCCGGCGGGGCTGGGGCCGCACCAGGCCGGGGCGCAGGTGCCTCTGTGGAGCTGTGCCCCAAGTGGGTTTATTTGGGGGCAAGATGTTTAGACGTGGAAAGAGGGCACACAGTTTGGCACAGTGTGTGTTAAGGGAGGGATGGTCTGCGAAAGGGCCGTGGGGGTCTTAATTAAAAAAAAAAATTTTGTTTTGGTAAGGTCTTTTATTCATTCTTTCTTTACCAGTGTAAAAATAACCCGCTCCAGAAAAGAAGTATGGAAGTAGTCTCACCAGGCCCTGCGCATTGTTAACCTCTGGGAATGAACTTGGAGGTGAGGAGAGGAACGTTATTAACATTCTTTTCTAACACTTTTCTTTATTTTTGACTTAGTGCAATGGCTACATATTGCCTTTTGTAATTAAGAAAAGGTTCTTTTCATAATATTTGTGATCCTGTTTTCTAATTAGAAAAGAAATTCATATTCAACATAAAACACTGAAATAATCATAACCACTCATGTTCCCACCCAAAGAAAGTCACTTTTAATATTTAAGATATGAACTTTGATGATTTATTTCAAATTTTTACATTCTACTTTGGTATTTTTTTTGCATACTTGTACTGTATACTTTGCACACTACTTAACATATTGAAGTTTCTCCCATTTGTCTTATCTCTTCATGTGTTTTATGTATTTATATAGTATATATTTAAATTTGTTTAAGTGTATGTATATAAACATACATGTATTTATATATATTTCATATTTAAATATACTTAAATGCATTATATAAATATAGTATACATTTGTATATCACTTATTATATAAACATGTAATAAAGCTATATATTCAAATATTATAAATGTCTATATCTATATTTATGTTACTGGATGGCAATATCTTGAAATTTAAAATATACAAACCCTTGGGCCCCAGAAATTCCGTATCTAAAATTCTATTCCACAGGGAATTCCCTGGCAGACCAGTGGTTTTGATCTGTGCTTTCACTTCGAAGACCAAGGGTTCAATCCCTGCTCACGGAAGTATGATCCTGCAGGCCAAGCAGCATGGCCGAATAAATAAATTAATAAAATAAAATTCTATTCTACAGAGGTAGTCACATGAATTTGAAAAAGATAAATAGTAAAAATAAATATTTTCATTGCATCAGTGTTTATAATATAAAAACAAAATTTAGGAACACTCTTGATGTTCATCAGCAACCTTGATGGAATTAATTAAATAAACTATGTCACATTACAGTGGAATGTTCTGTAGCCATTGTAACAGAATATCATACTTGCAAAAATACCTAAAAATCTATACTGCATTGAATAACAAAGCCAGTTCCAAAATTATATTCTATGAATCTCTATATATAAACACATTTTTTTCAATGGATAATCACATCTAAGTGTACAATACACAGAAAATTTCTAGAACACACATGGATGTGGTAACAATTACTTTTGGGGAAAAGACTAAACAATAAAAAGGGGTCCAAGAAGTTTTACTTTCACCTTATACCTTTATGTACTGATTGAATTTTTCTTTTAATGTGAGCGTATGTTATATTTATACTTTTAAGGTAGTTAACAAAAATGTAGTTTAGCTATATATAACTTTAATATATGTTCATTTTAAAAAGTACAATATTTACTAAATAAACACAAAGTTCATTAAAGAAATACAATGTTGACTAAGGAAAATGTAATCCTTTATGCCATCCAAAGGGTTTCCCTGGTGGCTCAGTGGTAAAGAATCTGCCTGCCAAGCAGGAGACTCAGGTTTGCAGGGTAGGAAAGATCCCCTGGAGAAGGAAATGGCAACCCACTCCGGTGTTCTAGTGTTCTATCCTGGGAAATCTTTCGCATGGACAGAGGAGCCTTGCAGGCTACAGTCCATGGGGTTGCAAAGAGTCAGGCGTGACTTAGTGACCTAGCCACCACCACCATCCAAAGACTCTACTGTTAACATTATGGTTTATTTCCTTCTAGTTTTATTTCTGAAGTTTTTTTAACTTTGAAAAATACACTAGTGGAAAAATATACACAAAAGATATATTTGTAACAAAGTTAGGAAATAAATACCACTCAAACCCTACTATTCAGAAATAACCACTGTTTACATTTTAGTGTATAAACTTTGAATGCTTCTCTGCAGCGTTTTCTTTGGGGAGTTGATCTTTTTTTTAGACTCCATTCCTTCTATATATGTAAATTTGTGTTTTTCTTTAATTCATTAGTTTATTTTTATATGCTCTTTTATGTTATTATAAATGACTTGCAACTGCAGGTTTTTGTTGTCTTTTTTTTTTTTTTTCTGCAGAGTGGCATGCAAGATCTTATTTCCTGGACCAAGAATCAAACCCCTTGCCCCTTGCAGTGGAAGTCCAGAGTCCCAACCACTGGACTGCCAGGGAATTCCCACAGGTCTAGTTTACATAGTTACAAAATATGCTTCATTTAAATCTTTCCCTATTAATGACTGCTAAATTGTTTCCAATTTTTTTTATTATAAACAACTCAGATGAACACTTTGTACTTACATCTTTTTGTGTGCCTGTCAAATAATGTCCTTGTATCTCAGCAGTGGAACTATTGGGCTAAAGGCAGTATCCATTTCTCTGGCATTTAGAAAGCATTGTCCAGTGTTTCTCATGCATTACCCTCCCTTACATCTCACCTACAGTCTCTAAAATGTCCTGTCCATTTCACTGTGTATGATGGGCACAGGCATTCTGGAGGAGGGTAGGTTCAGCAAGATTGGGTGGGAACACTTGAAATTTAAATATATATCTCTGCCTGTCTGTTGCCAGCTACCCTCTTTCTTTCTCTTTAGGATTGTGGCAACCACCAGGATTTACTAAGCGTTTACTTTGTGCTTTGCCTTGTAAATCCATTATCTCATTGACTTCTTCCAAGAACCCTATGAGGTGGGTGGTCTTCAGTTCAGTTCAGTCGCTGAGTTGTGTGTGACTCTTTTGGACCCCATAGGCTGCCTCACACTAGGATTCCCTGTCCATCACCAGCTCCTGGAGCTTACTCAAACTCATGTCCATCTAGTTGGTGATGCCGTCCAACCATCTCATCCTCTGTTGTCCCCTTCTTCTCGTGCCTTCAATCTTTCCCAGCATCAGGGTCTTTTCAAATGAGTTAGTTCTGTCCATCAGGTGGCCAAAGTATTGGAGTTTTAGCTTCAGCATCAGTTCCTTCCAATGAATATTCAGGACTGATTTCCTTTAGGATGAACCGGTTGATCTCCTCGAAGTGCAAAGGACCCTCAAGAGTCTTCTCCAACACCACAGATCAAAAGTATCAATTCTTCAGTGGGTGGTCTTACCATCCCCATTTTACAGACGAGGAAACTGAGATTTAGGGAGGTAAATGTCATTCCCAAGGTCATGTAGCTGGCAAGTGGTTCACCTAAGGTTTGAACCAGGCAATCTGATTTCCTTTGCCTGAATTTATAGGCTAATCAAGCACTCATTTTACAGATAAGAAAAACTGAGGCAGAAAAGGGATGCAAATTGCCCAAAGTCAGAAAAAGAGTCTAAGTCCAAATTGCTGAACTCTTTCTGGCTGTGCTCTGTGGTCTGGTCATAGGGTGCTCATCCAGGGAGTTAAGACTGCAGGAGTTCCAAAAGTCTTGGCCTTCAAAAATCTGCCTGTGGGGCTTTTTGATTCCAAGAAGATTCAGAGTCTCTCAGAACCACAGCCCTAGCTGTGCGTCTCCCCTCCAGGGCTGGGTGCTGCCTGTCAGTCATTAAAAAAAAAAAAAAGGAAATAGCAGTTAAGCACCCACATGCCCAGACAGGGAGGAAATCAGGCAGCCCCACTGCATGTTCAGCCATGGCCATTCATTCCATGGTTGGGAGCATGAAGTATTAAGATAAACAGAAAAGAGGTGATAGAAGAGGAGAAGGAAAAATGCTTTAAAAACGAGTGTATTCTGCAGGAAGGCTGCAAAAACAGGCAGTAGAGAAGGAGATTGGAGCCTGGAAGAAATGAATTAGAATTGGCTGGTCCCCACAGGTGAAAGAGAACTAAGTGCCCCAGCCTGAGTTCCCACTTCAAAGAACTGTAGTGTGCCTGACTTAGAAGTTCCAGTCACTGGATTTTACTGATAAGGTCTCTGCGGTAGAGAGAGGTAGGTCCTCCACAGCCACAGAGATGGCACGCCTGGGTTCTGTCATTGCTTTTGAGTCCCTTCTATTACATCACCTCTTGATTGACGATCAGAGCTGCAGGAGGTGAAACTCTAGCTCTGTCTTCCTTGCTTAGGCCTGGGCCACAATCCCTGCTCACATGTGGACTCAGCTGCTCTAATGGGAAGACAACTAGTAGAATGGAAAATTCCCCAAAAGGTCAAGATAATAGATATCCATCCATCCATGTATTCATCCATCTATCCACTCATCCATTCATCTGTTCATGCATTCATATATCCATTGATTTGTCCATCCATTTGCCAGTCATTCTCTCCATCCATCCATCTATCCATGGGTATCCATCATCCATGCTAACACTAACCACTAGTTTACTAGTGGGCATGCTGGTTAAAGACGGAGTGCTAGAATCAAATTCTCCAAGTTAGAATCCTGGCTGTGTGAAATAATCTGTGCGAAAGTGTCATTCGCTCAGTCATGTCCCACTCTTTTTGCAACCCTGTGGACTGTAGCTTGCCAGGCTCCACTGTCTGTGGAATTCTGTAGACAAGAATACTGGAATGGGTAGCCATTCCCTTCTACAGGGGATCTTCCCAACCCAGGGAATGAACCTGAGTCTCCAGCATTACAGCCAGATTCTTTACTGTCTGAGTCCCCAGGGAAGCCCATAATCAATGTGACCTTAGACAAATTTCTTAGCCTCTTTGGTGTCTTAGTTCTTTCATCCATAAAGTACAGATAACAGTATTATAGTCACCTCAGTGGGTTGTTGTAATTCTTAAATGAGTTAATCCATTTAAGGTACTTAGTACTGGTTCATATCTGCTGGGCACATGCTCCTTAGTCTAATGCCACTGATTATTTTTTTATAATTTTATTTATTTATGGTTGTGCTGGGTCTGCACTGCTGCCCAGGCTTTTCTCTATGCAGCAAGTGGGCAATACTCTAGCTGTGGTGTGCAGACTTCTCACTGCGGCGGCTTGGCTTCTCTTGTCTCAGAGTGCTGGGCTCTAGGACATGGGGCTTCAGTGCAGCTCCCAGGTTCTAGAGTACAGGATCAATAGTTGTGGCCCACGGGCTTAGTTATCCTGCGGCATGTGGGATTTTCCTAGACCAGGGATCGAACCTGGGTCTCCTGTATTGCAAGATGGATTCTTAACCACTGAACCACCAGGGAAGCCCAATGCCACTTATTATTATTCAAGAATGTTCTACATAGGGCCCTGAGGTTTGAATAAGGTGCCGCTTATAACAAAGGCAAAAGCAAACACCTTGGTCAAGTCAGGGAAAGCCGAGTTGCACAATCTTAGTTGCCCTGGCCAGGGATCAAACCCATGCCCCTTGCAATGGGGGCGTGCAGTCTTAACCACTGTAAAGACAGGGAAGTCCCAGAGGTTTCCACTGCTTGATTCATTGTATTCAGGGTCCTTGTTTGGAGTCCAGAGATGAGAGGAAGGGAGAAGTCCCCGCACTCGGCTGTGATCTGGGGCCTGTGTAGCACATGCTGTGGGCCACTGCCCTGGTCCTCTAGGCACGCATTTTCCAGGTGCTGGTGGCTGACCAGTCGTGGCTGAGTCCTCTTTGTGGCTTCCTCACGGTTGAAGGGAGTAGTTACACCAAGGTCATGCCCTTTTCTCAGGGTAACTTATGTGCTTGGGTTGGTTCAATGCAGCTATAAGTGCTCAGCCCCCTCATGTCAACTCAGGGCCACTCTGATGGACCATCTTAGCTTCAGAGCCCCCAGGCGGTTGGCTGGGGCCCCCAGTGAGACTCCTTAGAGCCCAATTCCCTCTGCCCACTGCCACGTCCTTCCTTCCCTTTCTACAGGATTCGGCCCCAGGAGCAATTCCTGATAAAGTTCTGCATGCTAAGCTCTCTGAGTCTGCCTCTGTTGGATAAAGGATGCAACATCACTTGTGTGTGTACTCTGTGCTTCATACAAAATGTCTGATAACACCCTCAGGGAATACTCTTATGGCTCCCATTTGCAGATGGGAAAGTCAAGGCACAGATCGCGGAGAGGATTTGCCCAGAACCCCACAACTGGCGCTGGATTCAAACTCAGCAGTCAAGAGCCAGAGTCTGTGTGCTTAACCATTACACTACACTGCTTACTGGGGTCTGACCAAACCCAGGAATTCAGTGCAGGGTGGGGTGGGTGGAGGTGCAAATGTGGGGGGAGGATACACGTACTTGTGCGATCACGTGTACCCACATGTACACTGTGAGTGTGACGGCATGAGTGTGTGCCCATGTAACACGTTCCTGTGTTAACATGTGCTCTGGGGATTTCCCTGGTGGTCCAGTGGTTAAGGCTCCATGTTTCCAGGGCAGGGGGCCTGGGTCCGATCCCTGGCCAGGAAATTAGATACCCATGTACTGTGACTAGGACCTGGTACAGTCAAATACATAAATTAAAAAAATATATATTAAACAAAAAAATGTGCTCTGCTGACATGAGTGTACCTGGGCAAGGCATGTGGGGATGTATGTGCACCCAGGGTCCCCCACTCAGACTCCCACAGGACCTGTCTCCCTGCTCTCTCCCCCTTCCCCTTGGTATACAGAAGGAGTAAGTGTATTTATAAGACGTTGTTGTCCTTCAGTCACTCAGTCGTGTCTGATTCTTTGAGACCCCATGAACTACAGCACGCCAGGCTTCCCTGTCCACTCTCTCCCAGAGCTTGCTCAAACTCATGTTCATTGTGTCAGTGATACCATCCAACAATTTCATCTGCTGTCTTCCGCTTCTCCTCCTGCCTTCAGTCTTTCCCAGCATCAGGGTCTTTTCTGATGAGTAGGCTCAGATGGCCAAAGTATTGGAGCTGCAGCATCAGTCCTCCCAACGAATATTTAGGGGTGAGAGGCAGGATTTGGATTCCAAACCCAAAATATCGTGTCCTTATTCCCACCATGCCTTCCAAGAGTAGTGGAGTCTGGACTTTGGAAACATCAAGTTTTCTGTGGAGTAGACTTGGAGATCAGGGCAGGGAAGTCAGAATGATGTAGTTTGCTCCAGAGGCAGCAGTCTCAGCCTCTGACCTTGCCTGGTTTCCAGCCAGGGTGGCTGGTATCTGCTATTTCAGTGGGAGCCATGTACTTATTGATAAGAGAAGGCTGTGGAGTGAAACTGTTGGGTTCAAATTCCAGCTTAGCCTCTGAGCTGTGTGACCTCAGCAGCTTACTTACCCTCTCTGATCCTCCGCTTCCACTCTGTAAGATGGGTGCCAAATAATAGTAGCTTCAGGACTTCCCTGGTGGTCCAGTGGCTCAGACTTTGCACTGCCAAAGCAGGGGTCCCAGTTCCAATCCCTGGTTAGGGAACTAGATCCCACATGCTGCAGCTAAGAGTTCACATGCTGCAACTAAAAATCCCTCACGCAACAACAAGGACTTCCCAACTGGTTCAGTGGTAAAGAACCTGCCCGCCGATGCAGGAGACATAAGAGACGTGGGTTCAACCCCTGGGTTGGGAAGATTCCCTGGAGGAGGGCGTGGCAACCTACTCCAGTATTCTTGCCTGGAGAATCCCGTGGACAGAGGAGCCTGGCGGGCTACAGTCCATAGGGTCGGACACAACTGAACAATTTAGTACACACACACCACAACAAAAATAAAAGATCCCAAATATTGCAACTAAGACTCAGTGCAACCAAACAAATAAATTCAAATTAATATTTTAAAAAATAGCTCCTTCATGGGGTTTGTTGGAAGGCTGAATACCACTTGAAATAATGCTGAGCCATAGTATGTACTCAATAAATGCTAGTTTTGTTATTGTTTTCAACCCATACCAGACAAGTAAAGGCCATTGGAAAGTGCTTTTCCAGAGGAAAGTGATTTTGTCTGGCAGCTGTTGTATCCAACTTGGTGAAGCAGATACCATCATGCCCATTTTATAGATGAGGAAACTAAAGCTCAGCAAAATGAAGTAACTTGCCCCAGGTCACATAGCGAATGAGCAAAAAATAAATAAACACCAGATTTCAAAAGTTGGTCTCACTACAATTCCAGGGGTTTTCAGCTGCCTCCTTGTTTGGCCTCGAAGCTTCTGGGTTGTGACACCTTGTCCTGGAAAGCCTGTTCAACACAGATATTTTGCTGCCTACATGTTTTTCTCTCATGTTGCCTCCTCACAAGAGAATGCGCAGGGATTCGCAGGTGGTCAGACTTTATGGGGGAAAAAATAGACATTTTTATTTGTGCAGAAAGAAATACAAGTGAGACAGTTGAGACAGTCAAGGGGAGCTCTTAGAGGAAAATGGGAGGTTCAAAAGGCAATTAATGCTGCTGCCTGAAACTGTAAACAGCGTTAGTGCCTCGGACACCCCCAGCACACAGCCAAGAGGCAGACAGAAACGGCGCACTGCAAGGAAGCTGGCACAGACCACGCCCAGGGTGGAGATGAAATGTTTTCCTGAAAGCAGAAAGGAAGGCCATGGTTAAAGCCAAGCCATGACTCTAAGTCTGTGACTCCATGACAGGATAAGTTTAGGGAGTTAAAGGCCCATAATTTGTATGTAGGTGTTGTGAATCTTAAAGTCTTACTCGGCATTACCTCTTGACCTACGTTTGTAAAACAAAAGTAATAATTAGAAGTGAGTCTTCAATGTACACTGTCATTTTAATTAAAGATATATATGCACAAATATATGTGTGTGCATATGTATACGTGTGTATATATATATTTATATATGCTTATTGTTGTTTAGTTGCTAAATCCTGTCTGACTCTTTGCAACCCCATGGTCTATAGCCTGCCAGGCTTCTCTGTCCATGGGATTTCCTGGGCAAGAATACTGAAGTAGGTTGCCACTTCCTGACCCAGGGATCAAACCTGAGTCTCTTGCATTGGCAGGAGAATTCTTTACTGCTGAGCCATCATATATATGTATATAACATACAAACACAAGAATACATATGCATATATACATATATATATATATATATATATATATATATGCTTCCCAGGTGGCACTAGTGGTAAAGAACCTGCCTGCCAATGCAAGAGACATAAGAGACGTGGGTTCTGTCCCTGGGAGGGGAAGATCTCCTGGAGGAAGTCGTGGCAACCTACTCCATATTCTTGCCTGGAGAACCCCATGGACAGAGGAGCCTGGCAGGCTACAGTCCATAGGGTCTCAAAGAGTCAGACATGACTGAAGCGACTTAGCACACACATATATATATATATATATATGTGTGTGTGTGTGTGTACATATATATGTACACATATGTATATATATATACATACACAGAGAGAAGACATAATTGGTATATTTAGCCAGAATGCTTGGTTGTAAGCAACAGAAACTCAAATTGATGCAAACAAAAAGAGTAATAACTAATAATAATTATTATTTTGTGGCTCACAACTGGATCCAGGCATCCAAAGATTTCAATTTTCTTGCCATGTCTTGGCTCTGGTTTCCTCAGCAGCTTGTTCTCTGGCAGATACGCTCATCTCCAGGGTGACAAGATGGCCCTCAGAAGCCCCATGCTTGCTTTCTCCTCCTAGTGGAAAGGAAATTGCCTCTTTGTAGCCAAAATCTCAGGGCTATCTCTGATCGGCTCTCCTTGGGCCACAGGTCCATCTTCCAACCAATCCTATGGCCAGGCTGGATCACAAGGCTGGAGTAAACCCCATCCAAGGTACACAGACTAATATTGGCAGAAGGAGAGTTCCCCAGGGAAACTGGGGTGCTATTCCCTGAAGAAGACATATGTGTATCTGGTAGTTACCAGTCCTCTGTTAACCAAACTTAAGGAGAGGCTGTTATCAAGACTAATAATAATAAATAATTCTTACTGAGCACTCACCGTGTGCCAGGCATTATGTTAAATGCTTTTTAGGCATTATCATATTTACTCTTCATATTTTTTTCTTTGGGATCCTCTAACTTCACCAATGGGCAAACTGATGTTTAGAGTGTTTAAGGCACTGGGCCAAGTTGGTACAGATAGTAAGGAGTGGAACTAGGTGGTCTTTTCTCAAATCCTGTGATCTTAGCTCCTCTGGAAACTACGTTTAGAGCTGATCTGTCTCAGAACTGCCAATTCCATGCCACAGAGGAAACCCCGAGTCTTCTAAAGGGTTACCTTGCAAAGGCTGATCAGTGTGGGATGGCAGATAGCATCCTGAGGCTCATTTATGATTCTCAAAGGATTTCTCCTGCAGCAGAGCCATGGATCTGGTGCCTTGGATACTGAGAGGTTTGACAACAGGGAAGTCGGATCCAAGGATTATTGTGGGTTTAAGAGACAGGATCTCCTCAGCCATGCCTTCCCACCCAACCCTCCAGGAGTGGTGGAAAAGAGAGTGCCACAGAGGGCTGTGCTGGGTTTGAGCCCATTCTGCCACTAAGCAGCTCTATGTGTCCTTGAATAAACTCCCTTAGTCTCCCTTCAGTTTCTGCATCCATAAAATGGGCATAATAACACATTGCTTAGAAAGTTGTGAAAATTGCATTGTGTGCAAAACAATTCCTGCTTGTCACCTAGCTGGTGCTAGTTTTCTCACATTATCTCCCTTCTCAACACCCCCAGAGATTTAGCAAGTGTGGCAAAGGAGAAAAAGGGAATCACCTCCCTTTTCTTTCCAGCCTGCTCCCCACAGCCCCTGCCCCCTGGGCCTCTATTCAGCATCATTCTTGGCTTTGAATCCCAGCTCAGTGGTCCACTTCTTTTTTTTTTTTTTTGCTTTATTATTTTTTAAATTTTATTTTTACTTTATTTTACTTTACAATACCATATTGGTTTTGCCATACATTGACATGAATCCGTCACAGGTGTATACGAGCTCCCGATCCTGAATCCCCCTCCCAGTGGTCCACTTCTTAGCATCGTGTCCTAGGGTAAGTCCTTGTCGCCCTGCTCAGCTGGAGGACACACCTCCTTCATGGATCCGATGAATATCTCCTTTGTAAATGANTCACAGGTGTATACGAGCTCCCGATCCTGAATCCCCCTCCCAGTGGTCCACTTCTTAGCATCGTGTCCTAGGGTAAGTCCTTGTCGCCCTGCTCAGCTGGAGGACACACCTCCTTCATGGATCCGATGAATATCTCCTTTGTAAATGAGCCTGGCATATAGCTTGTTTAGTCTCTGGGTCTGAACCAGAGAAAGGGGCAGAGATGGTGGGTTAGCTTGCTTTGGGCAGGGCCTGAGATGTCTGGTCAGCAAAGGAGCCCTCTCAACACCACTTCCTATCTCCTGAATAATTCATGACAAGCAAAATGGCTGGCCCAGACTCGGTCCTCCTCCTCCCGGCTGGGGAAGGGAGAAAAGTTTCTAATTACAGGTCAGCAGCCCGACTCCCTGGGGCCCCTGGGTGCTGCACACAGCGGGTATTTATGGGAAGAGACGGGAGGGTGGGGAGGGCTCAGACCCAGCCCCTTTCCTGAAGGAACTCAACTCCTTTTGAAATTGTAGCCTGGACTTGCCAAGGCCCAGGGAGTGACTGAGGAAAGAAATTTAGAATCGACAGGAAGAGAAAACCTTGCCAAGGTTAGAAAGGAGAAGGCAGGCCCGAGAAGGGTGCTCAGGAAGCCTTGGCAGGGGGAACACGCAGGCTGGGGAGGGAAGAGACTTGCCCATCACGGAGAGTTGTGGCCACGCCAGGCTTGTCCTGACTCCAAAATTGCAGCCTCTCAGCCAACTCACCTGTAAAATTGGAAGAAACACTGAACTGACCTCACAGTGTGGTTGGGGAATTACGCAAATTATTATACATGAAGGGCTCAGAATATTCCCTGGCACATAAACTCAAAAAATATATTAGTGGTAGTAAAGTTGATCTTTTTTACATTATGTTGCCCCCATGTGTGTGCATGTGCTAAGCTGCTTCACTCATGTCCGACTCTTTGTGACCCAATGGACGGTAGCCCACCAGGCTTCTCTGTCCATGGGATTTCCCAGGCAAGAATACTGCCATTTCTCGTTGGTAAAGATCAGGGTGACAAAATGGTTCAGGGAGATGGTGGGAGACGAGAAAAGTATCTGTGAGGCAGTTTCATATAGTGATTAACAGGAAAACCTCATAGCTTTCACTGCTGTGGCCTAGGTTGAATGGTCGGAGAACTGAGATCCCACAGGCCATGTGGCACAGCCCAAAATGAAAAAGAAAAAGTGAAGATCCCATATATTTCACAGCAATTATAATAGTAATAGTAAACGATAAGAACCCCAAGACTAGACTGACTGAATTCAATCTCACTTCTGCCTCTTACTAGCTGTGTGATCTTACAGCAAGTTGCTATACCTCTCTGAACGTCTGGATTCACCATGTCTAGTAAGGTCCCTGTCCTCATGGAGCTTGCAGTCAAGCAGAAAGTTTATGCTAATCAGGAGTATTTACTGAATGCCTACTGTGTGCAGGTCCTGTGCCTACCGTGTCATGGAACTTGCCATCTATCAGAAATGCTATACAAATCTAGAACACTTACTATGTGCCTACTATATGTAGGTCCTGGACACTCTGCAGACAGTCTTTGAACAAGCCCTCCTAGCATCCCCTCCCATCTTACAGATGAAGAAACTGAAGCTCAAAGAGGTCAAGAGAGAGGAGATTTGAAACTAAGGGGGCATTCAACAGCATGGTTGAATCTCCAAACTAGCATTTGAGCGAAAAAAGCCAGACACAGAAGAGTACACATTGTATGATTTCATTTATATGAAATTCTAGAAAATGCAAACTAACCTATAGTGACAGAAAGCAGATCAGTGGTTGCCTAGGAACCNGAAAAGGTTCCGTGAGCACTTGAGAAAAAGGTGAAATTCATTGTTTTGGGGTGAAATGTCCTATAGATATCAATTAGGTCTAACTGGTCTATTGTATCATTTAAAGTTTGCGTTTCTTTGTTAATTTTCTGTTTAGTTGATTTTGATCCACATTCCCATCTCCCCAAAAGCCACTCTGTTATAGGTTCCTGTTAAAAGTTTTAAGGATTGTATTTCTCAGTCAAAGCTGAGGAAGCAAAGAAGCGTTGAATGGTCAACAAAGTTCACTCCTTCATTTAATCTCTGTCCTTAAGTATCTGTCTCATCTGGCACCAAGCAGAAGAATTGGAATTGCTAGGTAACAAATTGCTGAATACTAATAAATCTCTGGTAAGTGTCAGCATTATGTCATTTTTCTCTAAAAGTCAAAGTTATAAAAATCAGTGAAGCATCAGTAAATGACATTACAGACTTCATCTTTTTCAACTCTATAAATCTCTCCCTAGGTTTCACATACTCAGTATAAATCATGTCAGTCAATAATGCCTATTATAAATAGGGTGATCACACAATTTACCAAACAAGCAGGAACTTTTTGCAAGTATCCATAAATGGGGACTGTAAAAATTAATCCACGATAACAGATATGAAGTAAAACTGGACTTATGTTCACTCTACTTATATTACTTTTAATAAAGGTAGTATCACATAGCTGCTACCAAATCAATTTTTAGAATCACAGAGAACAAAGTTTGTATCCCACTGTTTGTAAAACAGCTCTAGGACCTTGGGGAAATTTAACATTTTTAAACCTCACTCTCTACTTTTGCAGAGTGTAACTATCTATAACATTTATCTCATAGGCTTGTCTTAGAGATTCATCGGAGTTACGTGTATNAATCACAGAGAACAAAGTTTGTATCCCACTGTTTGTAAAACAGCTCTAGGACCTTGGGGAAATTTAACATTTTTAAACCTCACTCTCTACTTTTGCAGAGTGTAACTATCTATAACATTTATCTCATAGGCTTGTCTTAGAGATTCATCGGAGTTACGTGTATATATTATTTATTAATAGCTTAAGAGTTATGTATATGATAAATTAAAAAAAC
This sequence comes from Neotragus pygmaeus, assembly GCA_006410875.1. Taxonomy (NCBI): domain Eukaryota; kingdom Metazoa; phylum Chordata; class Mammalia; order Artiodactyla; family Bovidae; genus Neotragus; species Neotragus pygmaeus. The sequence continues at coordinate 3,032,507 of SJYV01026263.1, forward strand.
AGAAGCAAAAGATTTGTGAGACACTTTATATTAAAATACTAAAATAACATTTTAAAAATGGAGTAAAAATTATAAGGATTGTCAGTTAAAAGGGAAGGAAATGAAATTTGGGATGTGATGGAAATTTTCTGCTAGTTGATAACAAATATATGCAAATACTGACATTTACAGTGAAAACTTACCAAAAATTTATAGTGTATTAGAATTATATCTCAATAAAGCTGACTTTTAAAATCTGGGTGAAGTAATTTTAAATATTTGGAGGTGGCTAAAGAAATGCCTAACAATAAATTATAATAAATATACAAATGAATATATGTAGAAAACTAACCTGATAAACATTTAATAAAGTCATTGCAAACTAGAATTTCTTAATGAGAATTTTGGATTTAATTAATAATCATGCATAGTAAGTATGACTTCTTTACTATTAAAATAAACTAGAAAGCTAAGCAATATCAGCGACATTGACTCAAAGATATCAAGCTTCAAATTTATTGTTTCTCAAATTACAAATAAAAATACTTTTTAAAAAAGTTTAAATACAGAAGAATTATTAATTGAAAAGATCCCAAACTGAATGTAAAATGAATTGCTTTAAAAGATAAAGTATGGCTTTTAGAGTACACCATTTATTTTAAATGAAAATACAACCTCAACTTTAATATGCCATAGTGCTATTTATAAAAGTGCTATCAAAACTGTTATCATTTTGACAGATCAGTTGAAAATATAGCAAAAATTGTCAAAAATTGCTGAAAAACTTTTTGCTATATGGGTAAGATCAAAATAAGTAATGAAACTTTTTTTTTAAAGAAGAGAATATTTTTATATGACCCTGAAATAAATAAATATAAATAAATTGGGAGTAATTGTGTTGTTTAGCTGCTCAGTGGTGTCTGACTCTTTTGTAAACCTGTGAACCTTTCAGGCTCCTCTGTCCATGGTATTTTCCAGGCAAGAATACTGGAGTGGGTTGCTCTTTCCTTCTTCAAGGGATCTTCCTGACCCAGGAATCAAACCCACATCTCCTGTATTGGTGTGTGTGTGTGTCTGTGTATGTGTGTGTGTGTGGGTAAAAGTCACTCAGTGGTGTCCAACTCTTTGTGACTCCATTGAATAAACAGTCCATGGAATTCTCCAGGCCAGAATACTGGAGTGGTTAGCCTTCATTGGTAGGCAGATTCTTTACCATTGAGCCATGAGCTTCTCTTGGAAGTAAATTACAGGGTATTAATAGAACTGTATAATCATTGGTCTATAATATAAAAGTACCTACTAATATCTGAAGCTATTTAAGTATAATTCTAAGTGAAATTTTTGAGGTGTAGTTGCTCATTCCACTTCAATCACTTAGTTGTGTCTGACTCTTTGAGGCCCCATAGACTGTAGCATGCCAGGCCTCCCTGTCCATCACCAACTCCTGGAGTTTACTCAAACAAATGTCCCTTGAGTTGGTGATGCCATCTAACCATCTCATCCTCTGTCATCCCCTGCCCTCAATCTTTCCCAGCATCAGGGTCTTTTCCAGTGAGTCAGTTCTTTGCATCAGGTGGCCAAAGTATTGGAGTTTCAGCTTCAGCATCAGTGCTTCCAATAGGACTGATCTCCTTTAGAATGGACTGGTTAGATATCCTTGCAGTCCAAGGGACTCTCAAGAGGCTTCACCAACATCACAATTCAAAAGCATCAATTCTTCAGTGTTCAGCTTTCTTTATAGTCCAACTCTCACATCGATACATGACTACTGGAAAAATCATAACTGTGACTAGGTGGACCTTTGTTGGCAAAGAAATGTCTGTGTTTTTCAATATGCTGTCTAAGATGTTCATAACTTTTCTTCTTAGGAGAAAGGGTTTTTTAATTTCAAAGCTGCAGTCACCGTCTGCAGTGATTTTGGAGCCTCACAAAATAAAGTATTTCACTGTTTCCTCATCTATTTGCCACAGATAAGAAAGCCTTCATCAGTGATCAATGCAAAGAAATAGAGGGAAACAATAGAATGGGAGAGACTAGAGATCTACTCAAGAAAAATTGAGATACCAAGGGAACATTTCATGCAAAGATGGACACAATAAAGGACAGAAATGGTATGGACCTAACAGANGAAGCGCACCCTGAGCCCAGCTCTCCCCAGCCTTGTCCCTTTAAAGAATCCCTAAATCCGGACACCCCTCTCCTCCCCCACCTGAGAACCAATTAGGGTTCCCGAATTCAAGTAGAGGCTTTTGTGTGTCACGTGTTTGGGGAACAAAGCCCTCTCCGGCAGAAATAAAAGCTTCTATTCAGGAGCCAGTTTGTTCTCATTCTAATCGTCTCCACTTCAGCCTCGCCTCCTTCCCGGGTTCCCAGGGCCGCCCAGCCGGGCCTCACCTTCCCGCCTCAGCACCCCGTATTAGGGCCCTACCCAAAGGCAGGTGGCCACAGACCCAGGGCTCAACCCATCTTCTCTTCCTGAAAGCACCTGTGACGCTTGCCTCTGAGCTGGGCTCACGACTTGACATGCATCCGCCCAGAGAGCTGTAACAGTCCTCAGTGTGATCGAGGAAACTGAGGCTCAGAAGGGTTAGGGAACTTGCCTGAGGTCACCCAGCTAGTAAGAGGAGTCTAGACTCTAGAGCCCAAGCATTACGCTTCGGTACCCTCGGCTGGTCCTGGAGTAGGGCAGGGTGAGGGAGAAGGGAGCTGTCATTTTCACAAAGCCCACGGGGCCAGGCACCTGCTGGGTATTAGAGACTTCTCACAATGCCTTCCAAGAAGCAACAACCGAGGTCAAAGTCATGGGTAAGCTGGAACTCTGGACTCGGAGGATGGAGAGACAGGAGAGTGCTTTCATATAATGGAACCATTAAGAAGGATGTATTGAAATGGAACGATCACTGATACATTGCCAAGAGAAAAAAGGCAATACTGAACATAACATAATTCCATTTGTGTAAGAGAAAAGGGAAATACGGATACACATAGAAACACATATGCACCCACTGCACAGTACTGTATGGGCAGAAAACATTTAAGACAAATACATAATAAATTGTATCCGTGTTTATTCCCCCCTTTTGGGCTTCCCTGGTGGCTCAGACGGTAAAAATCTGCCTGCAATGCCGGAGACCTGGGTTTGATCCCTGGGTCAGGGAGATCCCCTGGAGAAGGGAATGACAACTCACTCCAGTATTCTTGCCTGGAGAATCCCATGGACAGAGAAACCTGGTGCGCTACAGTCCATGGGGTTGCAAAAAGCTGGACACAACTGGGCGACTAACACTTTCTTTATTCCCTTTGGGGAGTGGAAATGCAGAGTAGGAAGAGACCTCAGGACCGTTCTGCCTGTTGGAAAAAATATTTTCTTACCACAAAAATGTATTTCTTTTACAACATTTAATTTTGTTTTTTGAGGTTGACTTAACCATGTAAAGTATAGAATTTTGCCACCTTTGGTACGTTCACAGTGTTGTGTGACCATCACTTCTATCTAGTTCCAAAATATTTTCATCCTTCCAAAGGCAAACCCTATACCTGTTAAGCAGTTATTTCCATTCTGCCCTCCCTTGGCTGCTAGCAACTACAAACCTCCTTTCTGTCTCTATGGATTTGCTTTCTCTGGCCATTTCAGAGAAATGGAATCATAAAATATGTGACCTCTTGTGGTCTGGCTGCTTTCACTTAGCATCAGGTTTTTGAAGTTCATCATGTTGCAGCAGGTATCAGTGCATCATTCCTTTTCATGGCTGAATTATATTCCCTGGCATGGACACACCACTGTTTGTATCCATCCATTCCTTGATGAACATTTGGGTTGTTTCCATCTTTTGCCATTTGTAAGGAGTGCTTCTATATAGTCTTTTGAATACCTGTTTTCAATTCTTTGTGGTATATACGTAGGAGCTGGGTCATATGGTAATTCTATACTTTTTGAAGAAATGCCAAAGTGTTTTTCACAACATTGCACTATTTAACATACTTACCACAGTGGAGAAATTATGATTTCTCTGAATTCTTATCAATACTTGCAATTTCCTTCTTAATTTTTTTTTTTTTTACTGTAGCCATCCTAGTGGGTGTGAAGTGATATCTCACTGTGGCTTTTACTTGCATTTGTGTTTGTGATGGTTAATGATGTTGATCATCTTTTAATGTGCTTATTGGCCATATGTGTACCTTCTCTACAGAAATATCTATTCTAGTTTTTTGTGCATTTTTAATTGGGTTGTTTATCCTTTTATTATTGAGTGGTAAGAGTCCCGTGGACTTCCCTGGTGGCTCAGTGGTAAAGAATCTACCTGCCAATGCAGGAGACTCAGATTCCATCTTTGCGTGGGAATGATCCCCTGGAGAAGGAAATGTCAACCCACTCCAGTACTCTTGCCTGGGAGATCCCATGGACATATAAGCCTGGGACATATAACCCTGCAGTCCATGGGATTGCAAAGAGTCGGACACAACTTAGCAACTAAACAACAACAACAGAGTTCTTGTGGTATATTCTGGAGACTGTGCTACGTGCTAAGGCACTTCGGTCGTGTCCAGCTCTTTGCAAACCCATGGGCTTCAGCCCACAAGTCTCCTCTGTCCATGGCATTCCCCAGACAAGAATACTGGCGTGGGTTGCCATTTCCTTCTCCAGGGATCTTCCTGACCCAGGGATTGAACCTGAATCTCCTGAAGTTCCCATATTGCAGGCAGATTCTTTACTGCTAAGCCACCAGGGAAGCCCCCTCTGGAGATTAAACCCTTATATATAATTTGCAAGTATTTTCTCCCGTATTGTCAGCTGTCTTTTCACCTTGATAGTGTCCTTTGCTGTACAAAAATTTTCAATTTTCATGAAGTCTATCCATTTCTTTTATGTTTGTGCTTTTGGTGACGTAACTGAGAATCCATTGCCAAATCCATGGTCATGAAGAGTCACTCCTGTGTTTCCTTCTGAGAGTTTTATAGTGTTAGGTCTTTGATCTATTTTGAGTAAGTTTTTAAATGTAGTGTGAGGTAGGGACCTACCTAACTTCATTCTTTTCCTTGTAGAGATTCTATCATAATTGTTTTCAATCTTTGTCCTTGCTATCTTAACCAATGATCTCCAAATTTTTATGATCAGACATCCCTAGAGGAAATCATCTTTGAGCCCATATCTCTAGTATATGTAGATGTACTTATTTTATTTATTTTTTGGCCACACCTAAAGGCTTGCGGAATCTTAGCTCCTCAACCAGGGATCGGACCCTTGGCCCCTGCAGTGGAGTCTTAACCACTGGACCACCAAGTAAGATGGTGGTCCATAGATGTAGATGTACTTATTTATAAAGTATATAGGTGTACAATTATAATATCTATGTTATGAAATGTATACAAAGGATCATTTTAAGAGACGAAATAGGAAATTCCCTGGCTGCCCAGTGGTTAGGACTCTGCAGTTTCACTGCCAAGGGCCCAGGGGTTTAATGCCTATTCAGGGAACTAAGATCCCACAATCAGCATCTCAGTGACGACTAGGACAAAATGTAGAAGGCCTGGTCTTTTCTTGGTGGATCACATCTTGAGAGTTCCCAGGGCTCTCGCCCATCTCTGGAGCCTGCTGGTCCTGAGAACAGAGCAGTCAGCTGTCCTTCTCAAGGGACAGCTGGGGCTGCTGGTGGGAGGGTGAGCTCTCTAGGTTGGATCTGATGTCCCTCTTCTGGGTTACAAAGTCTGGTGTCAAAGAGGCAGGTGTTTGAACCCTTGCTCTATCTCCTAGTTGTGTAAACTCAGGCAAATGGCTTTGCCTTCCGAGCCTCGAAGAATATGAGTGAGTCAGTGAGTGAGTGAGTCACTCAGTCAGGTCTGACTCTTTGTGACCCCATGGACTATACAGTCAATGGAATTCTCCAGGCAAGAATACTGGAGTGGGTAGCTGTTCCCTTCTCCAGGGGATCTTCCCAACCCAGGGATCAAACCCAGGTCTCCTGCATTGCAGGCGGATTCTTTACCAGCTGAGCCACAAGGGAAGCCTTCAGATAACATAGTCCTCACTTACTTTGTGGGCTTCCCAGATGACTCAAGTGGTAAAGAACCCACCTGCCAATGCACGAGATGTGGGTTCCATCCCTGAGTCGGGCAGATCTCCTGGGGGAGGAAATGGCAAGCCACTTCAGTATTCTTGCTTTTAAAATCCCATGGACAGAGGGGCCCAGGGGTTATAGAATCGGACACGACTTGGTGACTGAACACACACACACATACACTACTTATAAACTTATAAACCACTTCATGGGGTGGTTTGTGATACAAATGAGTACAGGGCCTGGCACCTGATAATGTCTCAGTAAACCATAATGGGACTTCCCTGGTAGTCCAGGGGCAAAGCCTCCATGCCTGCAAGGCAGGGGGCCTGGGTTCAATCCCTGTCAGGGAACTGGATCCTACATGTTGCAACTAAGACTTGGCACAGCCAAATAATGAAAAAACAAAAAACAATGATCATTATTACTATACTTAAGGAGCCAAGTTCTGACAGACCTTCTGATTCTCTTCTTCTAGCAAAAAAATTCAAGGCAGGTACCCCTGGTTGGAGGAGCTGAAGGAAGGGGTAGGGATGGGGAAGCAGGGAGAGGCCATCCTGGAATGGGCCGGCCCACACTCTAAGGAACAGTGTGATGTGATGGGTGAGACAGAGGTGTCTTGAGCGGAGAGACCTGGGTGGCCTGTTCTTCCTCTTACCAGCCACGTGACCTTGGCCAGATGGTGACACTTCTCAACCTCAGCGTCCTCATCAGTCCAAGGGAGATAATAATAATTGCACTTGCACCGTAGCATTATCTAATAAGCAAATGAAACAGCATGTGAAAGTGCTTGCCCTGCCAGAAGAGCTTGAAACACAACAATGATTATTATTACTACTTGACACCTAAAGAGGAGACTGTATCTACCACCCTATTTACCCATTTGTTCATTTTATCGAGATTTATACAGTGCCAACTACGTGCCAGCCATATGATGGGGAACAGGAGAAGACAGTCCTTACTTTCAAGAAGCTTACAACCTAGGGATACACAGGCATTAACCAAGCAATAGGTACATGTGAATCTTCACTGTGGCAGATGCAATGAGGGAGAAGGAGTGGGGAAAAGGCAAAGGAATAAAAGATCAGAGAAGTGATGTGGGGAAGTCCTGTGGGGAAGTGACATTTATCCGGAAACTCGAAAGATGGAAAGAAAGGAAGCAGGCACAGAAGGAAGGGATGTTCCCAGCTGGAGACAGCATGGTCAGACTGGGGAAGGGTGTCCAGGCTCAGGCAAAGGTGCTGCAGGTTGAATAAAGGGAGCTGCAGGCTGAAAGAGGAGGGAGAAGGCAGGCATTCCAGGATGAAACAGATGCTCCTGGCTGGAGGACGGTGGTTCCAAGGCCCTCCATGGAGAAAGAGTTTGGTGATTCCAGGTTCTGAAAGGCTAGCTGATCAGAGAAAAGAGAGGAGGTAGGATGTGGGGGAGATGAGGCTGGAGAGGCAGACAGATGCCAGTTTATCTAGAGTTTTCTGGGCCACTGTGTTTGGATTTTATTCTACTGCAGGAAGCTATTTGAGGGTTTTCAGCTGGGGCAGAGAGCCAGAGCAACCGCTGGAATACCAGGTGTGTTTTACAGACATCTTACTGACGGCATGGTACCCGGACCTGGTGGTGGACAAAACAACGCATAGAAGTGACTGGATTTTAAAGTGGCTTAGAAAAAAAAAGGGGGGGCTTAGAACCAGCCTGGGGACTTCCCTGGTGATCCAGTGGCTAAGACTCTACTCCCAATGCAAGGAGCCAGGGTTCGATCCCTAAGCAGGGAACTAGATTCCACATGCTGCAACTAAAGATCCTGCATGTCGCAACGATGATTGAAGATCCTCCCTTTCCACAATTAGGACCTGGCATGGCCAAATAAATAAATATTTTTTAAAAAGAACCAACTTGTATGAAAATCCCAGCTCCCTATTTCTTTGCCATGTGACCTTGGGATGTTATATATCCTCTCAGTGTCTGGGTCTACCTCTTCTGCCAAGTGAAGTTGATAAATGCTCCTACCTCAGTTGGGGAGGGAAAATGATATGAGTCAATTAATATGTACTGCTTAGCCAAGCACCTGGCATATTGTAAGCTGTGACTAATGGTAACTATCGCTCGTATTCTTCTTATTATTGTTTTTCTGTTACGTCCAATAAAGAGAGGTGGGCCAGGTGATGGAATATTTGACTTAAATCCTGGGTAAACATTTAGCACTATGGTTGGAACGTAACAGACATGTAGTAAGTATTTGCTGAATGAATGAATGGGTGAATGAATGAGTACATCTTTCTCTGTTTCTGGTGAGAGAGTGCCATCCTGCATCCAGCTACCAACACTGCTTGAGCCTGAATGTATACCCAGCACCATGCTGTGCAGTGGACGCAGGAAATGCATACACAGCTCAGTCAACACGGGTGCTCACGACCTCTCATTCAGGGAGTGCCCACTCCTCTATTTCTGCTTGCTGATCCAGCTCAAATGCCAGTCTTCCTTTCTTCTCCAACCTGCTGTACCTTCCCTCTGTTGAGCCTGCAAAACTCTCTTAAGGTCTTATGATCGTTTTACTTTACTTAATATACTGTAATTTGTCCTTTTACTGGAGTGTATAAGAAAAGGAGTATGTCAAAGCTGTATATTGTTACCCTGCTTATTTAACTTATATGCAGAGTATGTCATGAGAAACCCTGGGCTGGAAGAAGCACAGGCTGGAATCAAGATTGCCAGAAGAAATATCAATAACTTCAGATATGCAGATGACACCACCCTTATGGCAGAAAGTGAAGAGGAACTAAAAAGCCTCTTGAGGAAAGTGAAAGAGGAGAGTGAAAAAGTTGGCTTAAAGCTCAACATTCAGAAAACTAAGATCATGGCATCTGGTCCCATCACTTCATGGGAAATAGATGGGTAAACAGTGGAAAC
>SJYV01026263.1:3043769-3068190 GCA_006410875.1 Neotragus pygmaeus
TGACCAACCTAGATAGCATATTGAAAAGCAGAGACATTACCTTGCCAACAAAAGTCTGTCTAGTCAAGGCTATGGTTTTTCCAGTGGTCATGTTTGGATGTGAGAGTTGGACTGTGAAGAAACCTGAGTGCTGAAGAATTGATGCTTTTGAACTGTGGTGTTGGAGAAGACTCTTGAGAGTCCCTTGGACTGCAAGGAGATTGAACCAGTCCATCCTGAAGGAGATCAGTCCTGGGTGTTCACTGAAAGGACTGATGCTGAAGCTGAAACTCCAATATTTTTGCCACCTCATGGGAAGAGTTGACTCATTGGAAAAGACCCTGATGCTAGGAGGGATTGGGGGCAGGAGGAGAAGGGGACGACAGAGGATGAGATGGCTGGATGGCATCCCTGACTTGATGGACGTGAGTTTGAGTGAACTCTGGGAGTTGGTGATAGAAAGGGGGGCCTGGCATGCTGCGATACATGGGATCACAAAGAGTCAGACACGACTGAGTGACTGAACTGAACTAAACTTAAACTCCTTAAGCTATGGCTTTTCCAGTAGTCATGTATGGTTATGAGAGCTGGACCATACAGAAGGTTAAGTGCTGAAGAATTGATGCTTTTGAATTGTGGTGCTGGAGAAGGCTCTTGAGAGTCCCTTGGACTGCAAGGGGATCAAAGCAGTCAATCCTAAAGGAAATCAACCCTGAATATTCACTGGAAGGACTGATGCTGAAGCTGAAGCTCCAATACTTTGGCCACCTGATACATCGAGCTGACTCATTGGAAAAGACCCTGTTGCTGGGAAAGATTGAAGGCAAAAGAGGGCGACAGAGGATGAGATGTTTGGATGGCATCATTGACTCAAAGGACATGAGTTTGAGCAAACTCTGTGAGATAGTGAAGGACAAGGAAGCCCGGCATGCTACAGTCTATGGGGTTACAAAGAGTCATACACAACTTATCAACTCAACAAAACAGCGATAAACTCAAGAACTGGCAGCAAGTCTCATTCAGGTGTAGATTTCTCCAAGGGAGCTGACTTGGTAGAAAATGCATATTGGATTTATTTGGTGGGAAGTGAAGAGGCAAAGATGGAACCACTGAGTACTTGGGCAAGAGTCTGCAATTTTTTCATTTTAATTTGGCTGTGCTGAGTCTTAGTTGTGGCACCCAGAATCTTCACTGTTGCATGCAGGGAATCCAGTTCCCTGATCAGGGATGGAATCCAGGTGCACTGCATTGGGAGCTTAGAGTCTTAACCACTGGACCACGAGGGATGTCCCAACCCTTCTCTCTTTGGATCTCTAAGTTTTTCCATCTGTGAAGCAAGAAGGTTTCAGAGGTTCTTCATGGCAGCTATTCTCAACCTTTCTGAAATTGGGACACTCCTGATGGAATGACAATCCCATATGATGCATAATTTCATGGGCATTCAGATAAGATAGTCAGAAGTGAAAGTGAAGTCGCTCAATCGTGTCCGACTTTTTGCAACCCCATGTACTGTAGCCTACCAGGCTCCTCTGTTCATGGGATTTTCCAGGCAATAGTACTGGAGTGGATTGCCATTTCCTTCTCTGTGGGATCTTCCCGACCCAGGGATCGAACCCGGGTCTCCCACATTGTAGACAGACATTTTACCGTCTGAGCTACCAGGGACCCCAACTCTTCCTGGAATGCATATCGGAGAGCACGTCTGAAGGTCAGGGAGCAGAGTGTGTTATTTATAGACATAACCTTGAGTCCACCATTCCTCATTTATTTCTTTCTCTTCTTTTCTTTCTTTTTTTTTGAAAGTAAGTAACGCATTTTCAAGCTTCAATAGAGGGAGCATTTAAGAATACCTGGTCAGAGGCTTCCCTAGTGGTCCAGTGGTTAAAAATCTGCCTTGCAATGTAAGGGATGCATGTTCGATCCTTGGCCAGGGAAGTAAGATCCCACATGCTGTGAAGCAACTAAGGCCAAGTGCTGTGGAACCCATGCACCACAAGAAGAAAGCCCTTGAGCTGCAATAAGAGATCCCACATGACACAACAAAGATCCCCTTTGCCAAAATTTAAAAAAAAAAAAGAACACCAGGTCAGAAGCCAGGAGGCCTGCATAGAAATCTACTCTTCACCACTTTTAAGTTGAATAACTTTGGACAACTTAGGGAGACTGCGTTTTCTTTTTCTTCTATAATTGTTATTATGATTATTAGTTTACTCTGAGCCTGGGTTTTCTGGTTTGCAAAATTGGAGGATCAGAGCAGAACCAATCTCAGAGGACTATGGAAAGGATTAAGAAAGATCGTGCAGGAAAGTTCTTAGTATCATCCGGACCAGGTGTCAAGGGTTCAGAAAAATTGTCTATACCTACATGTACTGTGATCAGTTACATGCCCAGTGGCTTAGTGGAAAAGAATCGCCTGCCAGTGCAGGAGACTCGGGTTCGATTCCTGGGTGGGGAAGATCCCCTGGAGAAGGGAATGGAAATCCACTCCAATATTCTTGTCAGGATAATCCCATGGACTGAGCAGCCTAGCAGGCTACAGTCCATGGGGTCGCAACATTCCGACAAAACCGAGCACACACACACACATAACACACCAGAAGAGTATGACACGAGGCTGGAAACTACACTTTTGCTTAGCTTCTCCAAAGTTAATCTTTTGTGGTTTTCTGACCCATTCTTGGGGGTCCTGAGTACAGGTAGATTTCTCTGCTAAGATGCTAAGCAGATTTATGGATGTAGCTCAGTCTTTCTTTTTTTTTTTTCTAATATGAGTTTTAAATTTTTAAATATTTATTTGGCTGTGCCAGGTCTTAGTTGCAATACTCAGGATCTTTAGTTGTGCATGCAGGGTTTTTTTTTTTTTTTTTTTTTTTTAAGCTGCAGCACGTGCAGTCTTAGTTGAGGTATGTAGGATCTAGTTCCCCAGCCAGGGATCAAGGGTGGGGGTTTGTACTGGGAGTCTTGGCCAATGAACCAGGGAAGTCCAGTNTCAACTATACTTCAATTTTTTTTTTTTTTTAAGCTGCAGCACGTGCAGTCTTAGTTGAGGTATGTAGGATCTAGTTCCCCAGCCAGGGATCAAGGGTGGGGGTTTGTACTGGGAGTCTTGGCCAATGAACCAGGGAAGTCCAGTAGCACATTCTTTCTTTGCCTGGTTACTCTTTTCCCCACTGTCTCTTCCTGTCTTCCTTTTATTTATTTATTTTGAAAATTTTGCCTTTTTAGTAAAGCATGATGTTCTTTCTTATTGAGCTATATTTTAAATAAAGTGAAATGTATATATTTTAAGTGCATAGCTTGATGAATTTTTATATATAACTACAACCCACAGTAAATAAGATGCAGACCTGTGTGCATCTCACCACATGTGACTACGGGGCACTTGAAATGTGGCTAGTCCAACCTAGGAAGTGCCGTAGAGTATACACTGGATATCAACTAATGTAGAAGATATCTTAACAGTTGTATTTGGTTGACAGCTCTGGTTTGCATCTTAGTTTTACTGGACAGTGCTGTTATAGAAGAACATTTTCATCCTCCAGAAAATTCTTCCTTGCTTTCCAGGCAATATCTGCTCCCTTCTCCCCTCCCCCCAGACAAACACTATACCAATTCCTCTCCCCATGGATTCAGAAGTTTTGTTCCAGAACTTCATATAAATGGAATCACATAATATGTATTTTTAAGGGTTCAACTTCTTTTGCTCAACATAATGTTTTTGAAATTCATCCATGTATCAGTCACTCATCCCTTCTTATTTTTGTGTAGTATCCCATTGTATGAATAGATCATACGGTAATTTATTCATTCTCCTATTAATAGACATTTGAGTTGCTTCCAATTTCTGACTATTATGAATAATGCTCCTATGACCATTCTTGAAAAAAGTCTTTCAATAGTCTCATCAATTATATTTACTGTGTTTTTTCTAATTGTTAAGATGACTCCATACCCACAAACTTCCCAGGTGGTGTTGGTGGTAAAAGAACCTGCGTGCCAACACAGGAGGCACAGGGGATGTGGATTCGATCCCTGGGTCTGGAAGATCCCCTGGAGAAGGAAATAGCAATCCACTCCAGTATTTTAGGCTCGAGAATCCCATAGACAGAGGAGCCTGGAGGGCTATGGCCCACAGGGTTGCAAAGAGTCAGACAGAATTGAAGCAACTCAGCATGCACTAACAGGAAAAATCCATTTGCATAGTAACGCACAGTGTGGGCCCCCACCCCTGTTTCATGTTAATGGTTTATGTTTGGAGTAAATCTTTTGAAACCTTTTCCTCCACATATGGAATCAAATATTATTATTATTCCTGGCAAAGGGAATAGCTACCCACTCCAGTACTCTTGCCTGGAAAATTCTATGGACAGGGGAGCCTGGAGGCCTACAGTCCATGGAGTCGAAAAGAGTCAGACTAACACACACACTCATTATCATTATTAACAAAATTCTCACTTTGCTTCTTCCTCTCTTGACTTCCTGACCTCTGGAGATGTCTGCGTGGCTCTTGATTCTTGCCCTGCTTGTTCTAAAGTCTCTAGAAGACCCAAACTGGAAAAGACATAGCGATGGTCCTGGGAAGGCAAATACATGGCACTTCTATATTCCTTCATTACCTGTATCCATGTCAGACATCGCTAATCAATCACAGCTTTCTATCCTTGCCCTGCCCCAGCCACCACTAATCAATAGAAAAACTGAAACCAATTTCCCATGTCTGAAATAATCTGGCCACCTTCCATTTTGCTGATGAATAAACTAGGGCTCAGACAGGGGAAGAGCCTGCTTCAAGGTCAGAGATGGAGCCCCAAGCTCCTGACTTCCTGTCTAATGCTTTTTTCCACTATATTCACTGACTCCAGAAACGATTTCCCTGGGATACCTGAAAACCTGGTCTCTAGGGAAAGAGCAATTTATTCCCCAAACAGCGCTCACAGATGGGACCCTCTCTTCTAGGCAGCCCCTCATCCTTCTGCCTTGCCTGACTGTAACCGGAAGCCCCTGCCAACAGACTGGCATCCCTTCCCCCACAGACCGCAGGTTTCTGTGCTTCAGGTCTGCAGTTTCAGTTTCCCAAAATAAACATTTTAAAAAATAAAAAATAAATAAAGGAGGCAGGCTCTTAGCATCTTTGTCTTCAGCCCCAGAATTGTGGAATTATTAACTGACCATACTAAATCAAATTGTTAATTACAACAGAGAGGCGACTTCAGATGCTGAAACCGTGAAACTCCCCAAAGCATCTGCTTTTCACCAACACATCAAACTGACTCTGGCTGTCATTGGAAGCGACAGTGAGAAAGTGGGAGAGTCAGCAGGTCTGGACAGACTGTGGGTGTTCTCAGCTGGGCAAGCAGAATAGTTTATTTAATTCTCTCTCTGCCAGGGCAAGGGGGAAAAGTCAGAGAGAAAAAAATGGAGACAGAATATAGCCTAATGTTTTGAGTTGGGTTGAGTTGGGTGTAGACTGGCCCCACACCCTTGCTAGTCATGTGACGCTGGACATGTCATTTCTGGTATCTGAGTTTCAGTTTCTTCATTTGTAAAACAGGGATGTTAACAGAACCTACTCATTGGATTATTGATTGCAGTGATTTAAACGACTTGCTTAAAAAGTTGCAGTTTTATAGTAGTAGTTTTATCTCTTGTATTTAACTCTAGATTGTAAGCTTTGCAAGGGCAAGGAGAGCTGCCTGTCTCATTCATTGTTGCACCCTCCAGCGCTAGCACAGTGACGAGTTTTAGGCAGGGATTTTCTGAACACCTAGTCTAAGCTATGGTCCTGAGGATGGAGATGATGGTGCACAAGATTGCGAAGCAGCTTAGCACGGATACCCTGCCCTTAAGTAGCTCTCCTATCAGCCTAAGAGTTCAGAGCTTCTGTAATAATAAACACTTTGTTATGCATGAAATAGGTAGATTATGTAATATGGTAGTTCATGGTGGAGATTCTGGCATCAAACTTGATACCATTCTGATCTTTATTAGCAGGTTTGCCTCTCCATGCTTCTGTTTCCAGATGGGTAAAATAGGAGTCTACCTAACAAAACTGTTGGGACCAAACGAATTTTGTGAAGCAAAGTGTCTCTTTGTGTGTATATTCAGTCACTCAGCCTTGAACATACTTATTGCTCAATAAATCTTCGGGACTCCCATGGACTGTAACCCACCAGGCTCCTCTGTCCATGGATTTTCCCAGGCAAGAATACTGGAGTGGGTTGCCATTCCCTTCTCCAGGGGATCTTCCCAACCCAGAAGTCAAACCCGAGTCTCCCGCACTACAGGCAGATTCTGTACCCATCTGAGCCACTGGGACAGCTCAATAAATCTTAGCTATTACTTTTCCCATTTACTATGTGACTTTGGACAAATTACTAAACTTCTCTAAGACTTTTTTTCCTGGTCAGTAAAATAAAAATACAAGCGTTCCTACCTTGAAGAACTGCTGAAAGAATGAAATGGGAAGATCCCTGAAAATTGTTTAGCACAGTGCTGGTATGTGGAAAGTACTTAATAATTTCTAAACGATAGTGATAGTAACAATAATGATTAAAAGAAAAAGGTGCTACCGGAGAAAAGAGTAAATTTCATTTTGATGGGTATACACAGATCTAAGAGAAAGGTTTATAACAGGTAAGTGATTTTTTTTCTAACAACTTTATTGAGATATAATTCACATACTCAGTGGTTCAGCGGGTAAAGAATCTGCCTGCAGTGCAGGAGGTGTAGGAGACATGGGTTCAATCCCTAGGTCAGGAAGATGCTCTGCAAGAGGAAATGGCAACCCACTCCAGTATTCTTGCCTGGGAAATCCCATGGACAGAGCAGCCTGGTTGGGCTACAGTCCATGGGGTCACAAAGAGTCAGACACAGCTGAGCACATACATACACAATTTACATACAGTACAATTTACCCATTAAAAGTTTATAATTCGATAGTTTTTAGTGTGTTCACACAATTGTGCAACTATCACCATAATCAATTTTAGAATATGTCGTCACTCCAAATAGAGACCTATATCCACTAGCAGTCACTTTGCTTTCCCTAAATCTCCAGTTTTTCCACCACCGAAACCCTAGACAACCACCAGTGCACTTTCTGTTTCTGTGGATTTCCTGATTCTGTGGACATCTCAGGTAGATGGAATCACACAGTTATGTGGCCTTTTGTTTCCAGCTCCTTTCACTTAGCATCACATCTTCAAGGTTCATCCACTTTGTAGCAGGTCTCAGTATTGAATCCTTTGTATGGCCAAATAATATTCCATTGTATAGATTTGATAGATCTTTCAGTTGTTTCCACTTTTTGGCTATTATGAATAATGCTGCTATGAACTGACATGTATAAGTTTTTGAGCAGATTATGTTTCCCTTTCTCCCTGGGGGTGGATAGCTAGGAGTGGAATTTCTGGATTATACGGTAACTCAAGTTTAACCTTTTGAGGACCTGCTTTTCTAGACTGTTTTCCACAATGCTGTACCATTTTACATTCCCACCACCAATGCACAAAGATCCAGTTTCTCCACATCCTTACCAACATTTGGTATCATCTGTCTTTCTGATCATAGCCATCTTGGTGGGTGTGAAGTGGTATCTCATTGTGGCTTTGATTTGTACTTTCCTGATGGCTAATGATGTTGGGGCATCTCTTCATATGCTTATCGGCCACTTACATATCTTCTCTGAAAAAATGTCTATTCAGATCCTTTGCTCATTTTTAATTGAGTTATTTTTCTTTTTATTGTGGCTTCTCTGCTGGCTCATTGGTAAAGAATCTGCCTGTAACGAAGGATATGTGAGTTCGATCCCTGGGTTTGGAAGATCCCCTGGAGGAGGAAATAGCAACCCATTCCAGTATTCTTGCCTGGGAAGTCCCATGGACGGAGGAGTCTGGCAGGCTATCCTTTTATTACTGAGCTGCATGACTTCTGTATGTATTCTATATAATACAAGTCCCTTAGCAAATATAAGACTTGCAAAATTTTTCTCCTCTTCTTGTTTTTTTCTTTTTCACTTTCTTTCTAATTTTTTGGTTTTGCCCTGCAACATGTGGGATCTTAGTTCTTGGATCAGGGATCAGACCCCTGCATTGGAAGCTTGAAGTCTTAACCGTTGGACTGCCAGGGAAGTCCCATTGTCCTATTCACTTTCTTGATGGTGTCCTTTGAAGTGCAAAGGTTTCGATGTTAGTGATGTCCAACTGGTCTATCTTTCTTTTTATAGTTTTAGGTCTTTGAACCATTTTGAGTTGATTTTTGTATATGGTGTGATGAAGAGATGACACTTAATTCTTTGGCATGTGGACATCCAATTGAAGAGATTGTTCTTTTCCCACTGAATTGTGTTCATGCCTTTATCAGCAAATCAGTTGATCATAAAGGTAAGGTGTTATTTCTGAACTCTCAATTTTGTTCTGTTGATGCCAGTTTCACGCAGTGCTGAAGGGAACTGAATTTGAACTGGATGAAGTTAACTGGACCTGGAGATACACAGTCACAGAGGTTCCTCCAAAATGCTTCAGAGTATTTAAGATGTTTTCGTATACATGATCTCACTTAAGTCTTGTAGCAATTCTGGGAGTAAATGCAAGTCCAGCAGTTCAGTTCAGTCGCTCAGTAGTGTCCGACTCTGCGACCCCATGAACCGCAGCACACCAGGCCTCCCTGTCCCTCACTAACTCCCGGAGTCCACCCAAACCCATGTCCATTGAGTTGGTGATGCCATCCAACCATCTCATCCTCTGTCATTCCCTCCTCCTCCTGCCCTCAATCTTTCNCAAAAGTAAACAAGTGGGATCTGATTAAACTTAAAAGCTTTTGCACAGCAAAGGAAACTATAAGCAAGGAGAGAAGACAACCTTCAGAATGGCAGAAAAAAATAAAGCGAATTAAACAAGTGACAAAGGATTAATTTCCAAAATAAATAAACAGCTCATACAATTCAATACCAGAAAAACAAACAATCCAATCAAATAGTGGGGTAAAGACCTAAACAGACTTTTCTCCTAAGAGGACATACAGATGGCTAACAAACACATGAAAAGATTCTCAGCATTGCTCATTATCATACTGGTTAGAATGGCCCTCATCAAAAAGTCTACAAACAATAAATAAATTCCCCCGTTGGTGGGAATGTAAATTGATACAGCTACTATGGAAGATGTTATAGAGATTCCTTAAAAAAAACTAGGAATAAAACCACCAGCAATCCCAGTCCTTGGCATATACCCTGAGGAAACCAGGGTTGAAAAAGACACATGTATCCCATTGTTCATTGCAGCACTATTTANCTGGAAGAAGCACAAACTGGAATCAAGACTGTCAGGAGAAATATCAATAACCTCAGATATGCAGATGACACCACCCTTATGGCAGAAAGTGAAGACGACCTAAAGAGCCTCTTGACGAAAGTGAAAGAGGAGGGTGAAAAAGTTGGCTTAAAGCTCAACATTCAGAAAACGAAGATCATGGCATTCGGTCCCATCCTTTCATGGCAAATAGATGGGGAAACAGTGGAAACAGTGTCAGATTTTATTTTTTTGGGCTCCAAAATCACTGCAGATGGTGATTGCAGCCATGAAATTAAAAGATGCTTACTCCTTGGAAGAAAAGTTATGACCAACCTAGACAGTATATTAAAAAGCAGAGATATTACTTTGCCAACAAAAGTCCGTCCAGTCAAGGCTATGTTTTTTCCAAGGGTCACGTATGGATGTGAGAGTTGGACTGTGAAGAAAGCTGAGTGCCGAACAATTGATGCTTTTGAACTGTGGTGTAGGAGAAGACTCTTGAGAGTCCTTTGGACTGCAAGGATATCCATCCAGTCCACCTAAAGGAGATCAGTCCTGGGTGTTCATTGGTAGGACTTATGTTGAAGCTGAAACTCTGATATTTGGCCACCCGATGCAAAGAGCTGACTCATTTGAAAAGACTCCGATGCTGGGAAAGATTGAGGGCAGGAGGAGAAGGGAATGACAGAGGATAAGATGGTTGTATGGCATCACTGACTCAATAGACATGGGTTTGGGTGGACTCCATCACTCCATCAGTGACTCAATAGACATGGGTTTGGGAGCTGGTGATAGGGAGGGAGGCCTGACATGCTGTGGTTCATGGGGTCACAAAGAGTCAGAAACAACTGAGCGACTGAAGTGAACTGAACTGAACTGGCATACATCAACGTAAATCTTCCTCAGGCATATATACTGAATCCATCCCTCCTGGCTGTCACAGAGCACTGGCTTTGGGTTTCCTGTATCATACATCAAACTCCCACTGGGTATCTAACTGGTACTATCTAATATGGTAGTATATATGTTTCAGTGCTATCATCTCAAATCATCCCACTCTCTCCTCGTCTCACTGAGTCCAAAAGTCTGTTCTTTATATCTGTGTCTCCTCTGCTGTCCTGCACACAGGATTATCAGTACTATTTTTCTAGATTCCATATATATGTGTTAATATAAAATATTTGTTTTTCTCTTTCTGACTTACTTTACTCTGTATAATAGGCTCAAGGTTCACCCACCTCATTAGAACTGTCTCAAATGTGTTCCTTTTAATAGCTGAGTAATATTCCATTGTGTATATGTATCACAATTTTCTTATCCATTCATCTGCTGATGGACATTTAGGTTTTTTTCATGTCCTAGCTATTGTAAATAGACCTGCAATGAACGCTGGGGTACATGTGTCTTTTTCAGTTATGGTTTCCTCAGGGTATATGCCCAGTACCAGTAGTGGGACTGTTGAGTAGTACAATGGCTTTATTCTTAGTTTTTTTAAGGATTCTCCATATTATTTTTCATAGTGGTTGTATCAGTTTGCATTCCCACCAAGAGTGTATGAGGGTTCCCTTTTCTCCACACCCTCTCCAGCATTTATTGTTTGTAGACTTTTTAATGATAGCCATCCTGACTATTGTGAGATGATACATCACTGTAGCTTTGATTTGCATTTCTCTAATAATGGGCAATGTAGAGTATCTTTTCACGTGTTTATTAGCCATCTGTATGTCTTCTTCTGAAGACAGTTATTCAGAAGAACTGTCTGTTCACATCTTTTAAAAGTGGCAGAAAAATTATTTGAAGACATGATAGCTAAACATTTCCCTAACCTGGGAAAGGAAACAAATATGCATATCCAGAAAGCACAGATTTCCAAATAAGATAAATCCAAAGAGATCCACACCAAGACATAAACCTGTGGTGGATTCATGTCGATGTATGGCAAAGCCAATAGAGTATTGTAAAGTAAAATAAAGCAAAAAAAAAAAAAAAAAAAAAAAAAAANCCAGAAAGCACAGATTCCCAAATAAGATAAATCCAAAGAGATCCACACCAAGACATAAACCTGTGGTGGATTCATGTCGATGTATGGCAAAGCCAATAGAGTATTGTAAAGTAAAATAAAGCAAAAAAAAAAAAAAAAAAAGAAAAAAGAAAAAAAATTAAAATGGTAAAAAATAAAGATAAAGAAAGAATCTTAAAATCAGCAAAGGAAAGGCAACCAATTATGTACAATGGAACTCTCATAAGACTATCAACTAGCATTTCAGGAGAAAATTTCAGGTCAGAAGGAAGTGGCATGATATAGTCAAAGTGATGGAGGACAAAATCTATAGCTAAAAAAAGTCTACCCAGTAAGTTTATTATTTAGATTTGAAGGTGAGATAAAGAATTTTCCAGATAGGCAAAAGCTAAATAAGAAGAGTTAAAGGGACCTCTCTAAGTAGAAAAGAAAGATCACACCTAGAAATATGAAAATTACAAAAGAAAAAATCTCACTGGTAAAGGCAAACATTAACTAAAGGCAGTAGATCTGACCTTTACAAACTTAGTAGTAAAGTTACAAGAAAAAAGTTGCAAAATCATCTATATCCACAATAAATGGTTAATTGAAACATAAAATAAAAATATGTAAAATATGTTAGCACGTTAAACATGAGGAGTAGGCAGGAGGTAAAAATGTAAGGTTGCTATAATATACTTGAACTTAAAGAGATCAATAATTTAATAATCACACACACATGCACGGACTCCATGCTAACACAAACCAANAAAATAAAAATATGTAAAATATGTTAGCACGTTAAACATGAGGAGTAGGCAGGAGGTAAAAATGTAAGGTTGCTATAATATACTTGAACTTAAAGAGATCAATAATTTAATAATCACACACACATGCATGGACTCCATGCTAACACAAACCAAAAATTTCTAACACATACACAAAAAAAGAGAAATGAGTTCAAACACAACACTAAGGTAGTCATCAAATTACCAGAGAAGAGATAAAAAGAAAAAAAAAAACCCAAAATAACTACAACAACTTGTGTGCATAGCAATAAGTATATAACTATCAATAATTTATTTAAAGCTAAGTAAACTAAAAAGTCATAGAGTAGAACAGTGGACAAAAAAACCAGACCCATGTACAAGCTAGGGCTTCTCTGGTGGCTTAGCCAGTAAAGATTCCATCTGCAATGCAGAAGACTTGGGTTCAATCCCTGGGTCAGGAATATCCCCTGGAGAAGGAAATGGCTACCCACTCAAGTATTCTTGCCTAGAGAATCCCATGGACAGAGGGGCCTATTGGGCTACAGTCCACAGGGTTGCAAAGAGTTGAACATGACTGAGTGACTAAGCACGCATACACGTATATATAAGTTACCTAACAAGAGAATCACTTCAGATCTACAGACACACACAGATTGAGAGTCAGAATGAAAAAGCTATTTCATGCAAAGAAAAAGCTGGGGTAGCAATACTACATAACAAAATTGACTTTGAAACAAAGACTTTAACAAGAAATAAAGAGGGACATTACATAAAGGTAAAGGGATGAACTCAATAAGAAGCTATAACATTGTAAATGGAGAAATGGAGAAACAATGAAAACAGTGACAGGCTTTATTTTCTTGGGCTCTAAAATCACTGCAGATGGTGACTGCAGTCATGAAATTAAAAGACGCTTGCTTCTCNACCGGGTGTGCACTGCCTGCTTGTTTTTTTCCCAAGGGCCTTGCCTTCTGAGAAATACCATTCCAGCCCCTGGGGCACACCCAGGAGGAGGCAGGGTTGTTTCTCCAGTGCCTTCAGAGCTTTGGGCCTTTTAGCCTGTTTGGGGAATGGGGTATGTGCTGGTGTGTGTGTGTGTATGTGTTTTTATCTATGCGAGGGTATTTGATACTGAACAGTTGTGTAGACCTAGCGTGTCAGGGTAACTCATATGCACACAGGGGCCTTTATGCCTTTGTGAGCACTAGTTAGAGTGTTTCTGTGATGTATGGGTACCTAGGGGTGTGTATGTGTGTGTGTATATCTGTATACAAAAATATACTTGTCCATGTTCATGTACTTTTTAAAAAGTATTTGTGTGCGTATTTTAAAAGTATTTCTATTTCCCTCTCTGGAAAGCATCTTAGGAAGAGAAAAGGCATGTTGAATGTGATTTGCGTCACAGGCCTGCCTCTTCCTAATTTGCTATGTGATCTTGGGCCAGTCACTTCACTGAGCCTTGGTTTTCACGTCTATGATTTGGGAACTGAAATCCTGTCTCATCATGTAATCGAGAGGTTGCCAGGGTGCGGGTGAAGCCTCTCATTAATTCTTAGACACTTGCCTGTAAGAAAGGAGTGGGTGCTGTTGGTATGACCTGGGGCTGGGTTTTGACCAGGAGCCCGGTTCTGACCTTGCCTTTGCCCTCCAGGGTTCGGCTTTGTCACGTTTGAGAGTGAGGACATTGTGGAGAAAGTGTGTGAAATCCACTTCCATGAAATCAACAACAAAATGGTGAGCAAGTAGACTTCCCTAGCGGTGCAGTGGTTAAGACTCTGTGCTCCCACTGCAAGGGGGACGGGTTCAATCCCTGGTGGGGAACGTTGTGCATGCTGTGCAGAGGGAGACTGGGGCTCTAGCCTGAGTCAGCCAGGGAATGCTTGGAGGTTCTGGAGGCAGGCAGAGAAGCCTCACAGTCGGTGGGCCAGAGCCAGTCTTTTCATCCTCCTGAAAGTGTGGACAGGAATATGGTGGTTAGAAAGCACAGCTGGTGGGCTCAGAGGGACTTGGGTGGAAATCCTTATTCCACCGCTTCCTAGTATAGTCATTGGACAGATGACTTCCCCTCTCTGAGCCTCAGTTCCCTCGTCTGTAAAACGAGAGTGTCAGTAGTACCTCCATCCATCTCAGGGCCGGTGTAAGCATTTGATGAACCACTGCATGCTCAACCCATCTCTAGCACATTGCAATCACGCCAAAAATAGTAACTACGAAATGAACAAGAGGCCTGCCAGGGAATAGGAGGGTCCATGACCCTGGGTGTATAGGAGGGACTGACTGCCGGATCTTATTGCAGGTGGAATGTAAGAAAGCTCAGCCAAAAGAGGTGATGTCACCAACGGGCTCGGCCCGGGGGAGGTCTCGAGTTATGCCCTACGGGATGGACGCCTTCATGCTGGGCATCGGCATGCTGGGTATGTGCTAGGCCTGCACCTGTGGCTTCTTCCTGCCCAGAACTGCACCTGAGGGAGCTGTGTGGGTGTTGCCTTTCCTCTGTGGTCTGCCCTCCTGTCTGGGAAGATAGTGCCCAGGGTGTGTGGACCAAGGATCTCAGGTCTGGCAGTCCTAACGAAGGTGGGCCATTTGGTTGTGGGGTGCTGCCCTCTGGTGGTGACTGAAAGAATGGTCCAGTTGCTCCTTATTAATTGGTCCTTCTGTCCATCCCACGGTTCAATTTGTTTGTCCACTCATCCATCCAGTAAGTAGTTATTGAGCAACTATAAATGCTAGGCCCTATGCCAAGAATTACAGCAGTGACTTTCCTCGGAGCTTTATGATCTGGCAGGAAAAACAAATAAGTCCCTAGTGGCTCAGTGGTAAAGAATCTACCTGCCAATGCAGGAGACGCGGGTTCCATCTTTGAGTCAGGAAGATTCCCTGGAGAAGGAAATGGCAACCCACTCCAGTATACTTGCTTGGAAAATCCCCGGACAGAGGAGCTATGGGGTCGCAAAAGAGTCGGACAAAACTTAGTGACTAACAACACAAGCATAATAGGTTTGGGATGGAGAAGTATAGGGGCCAAGGGAGCATGGTCATAGTGAAGCTGACCAAGACTTGGAGACGCTAGGATATTTAAGCTGAGTCTGAGGGTTGAGTAGGAGCTAAGTCATGGGAGGGCAGGGGGCAGGGGAGGGTAAAAATAATCAGGCAGATGGAACAGAGTTTACAGACGCACAGGCCTTTGGAAAGGTAGAGAGAAGCCTGCTTCTTCTTATTTGTTCAACTAATATTTATTGAGCAGCTTCTGAGAAATAGGAACTGCCTTCATTGTAATTCCCATCAAGTGAGACACAAGATTAAACAGACCTTGTCACCACAGACTGACTGGAGGCTGTGGGAGGCCTGAGGAGGCACCTAAATCGACTTGGGGGTTGGGGAAGCTCCCTGGGGAGGGGGGTCAAGGTCACCATGAGCCTTGGAAGATGAACAGGAGTCAGCAGTGCTTGGGGCCCTTGACCAAGGGTGAAAAATCTGAGCTGGGACCCCAAGAAGGTCACAGTCTTCCTGGAGAGACAAGCTGTGTATACACAGAAAGAGAACACTAACAAGGGGGTCTTTATGCTGACGATGGAGGAGGGGTGCCCTGAGGACTCAGAGAAGGGGGTGCAGCATGGGCTAGAGGGTCAGGAATGGGATCACAGATAAAGGGGGTGAGGAGCATACCTACCAAGTGGAACAGTCTGCTCCTGAAGTTTTGTTTTTGTTTTTTGACTTTTTATTTGAAAGTAACTTTACATTTTCAGAAGAATTGGAAAAATAAAGTAGTGGTACCAAAAAATCCATATATCATTTACCAGATTCACCTGTTGGTTTTTTTTCTAATGTGGATCATTTTTAAATCTTTATTGAGTTTGTTACAATGTTGCTTCTTTTTTAATGTTTTGGTTTTTTGCCTGATAGGCATGTGAGATAGACTTGGTTGGGGGACAACCAAGGATTGAACTCTTTATCCCTTTGGAAGGTGATGTCTTAACCAGTGGACTGCCAGAGAAGTCCCCAGATTCACTTATTGTTAACATCATACCCTATTTGCTTTCTCATTCCTCCATAAGTGTATGTATATATATATATACACATATGCGCACACACACACATATATGATATGCTTATGATTTTTCTCTAAATCATTTGAGGGTAAATTACTTCAGTGTGTATTTCCCAAGATTAGGGGTGTGCTTTCATGAAACATTGTAATATCAACTTCATATATTTATAATGATACGATATTTTAATCTAATCTATTTTCTGATTTTATCATTTGATCCAATACTGTTCTTTATAGCTATTTCTGTCCTCCAGAACAAGATCCACCAGAATCAGTTTTTGAATTTAGTTGTTCTGTTTCTTTAGTGTCTTTGGAACTCAGAAAATTTTCTTTTCAAAACAATTTATTAGCTGGTTTTACCCCTTTTAAAAAGTGGGGGAGGGGACTTTCCTGGCAGTGCAGTGGTTAAAACTCAATGCTTCCGCTGCAGTGGGTATGGGTTTGATCTCTGGCTGGGAAACTAAGATCCCACATGTGCTTGTAGAAGCCCTCCACCGCCAAAAAAAGTGAGGGTGGGGAAGAGAAAAGAACAACTCTAACCAATAGAGAATCATGGTTAAGAGACTTGGAGCCAGTCAGATCTGACTTTGAATCCCAATTATACCATTATTACTCACTATGTGATCTTTCTTTCAAAGCTGCAAATATCTATTATATGCATATTACGCATAGTAGGCACTGTGCTGGTGATGGAGAGACAGAAATAAAAGATGGGGAAGACAGAAAATCAGCTCTTGAAGAAATCCTGGGATAAGTTCAGATACTGGTCATCAGTGCTATGAAAGGAAAAAACCAGGGTGACTTGATAAATATTGAAAGGAAAAACCAGGGAGAGTCACGTGATAAATACTGTTGTAACTGATGAGAGAGAGGTCTTTGGTGGGATCACTTCTCTGAGGAGGTGACATTTGAGCTGCCTCTTACACAGTGAGAAGGACATAGTCATGTGAAAACCTGAGGAAGAGTGTTCCAGGCGGAGGAATTGTCATGTGCAAAGGCCCTGGGGTGAGAAGGAGCTTGTGAATTTGAAAAATAGCATGGAGGCCAGTATGGGCCACAGCAGAGTGAGAGGGGCAGGGTGTAGGTGAGGCGAGGATGGAGGCAGGAGCCAGAGCACGAAGAACCTTGAAAAGGGTTTGGATTATTCTCAGCTAGCGTCACCTCACTGAGCCTCAGTTTCTCTGCCTATAAAATGAGGCTCCTAACTGTGCCACTTGGGATTCTTATGAGGGGTAAGGAGAGAGCAAAGTGTGCAGTGGGCTTTGTACAGGGCTTGGCATGCAGACGGTATGTATGTGGTAAATGTGATTATTATTCGTGATACAAAGTGGGGAGGGGAATTTGTGATACATCCTCCCCGACAGTGCTGTAGATAGAGCATCTGACGCTGGTCCCCTTGCCTTATCAGGTTACCCTGGTTTCCAAGCCACAACCTATGCCAGCCGGAGTTATACAGGCCTCGCCCCCGGCTACACCTACCAGTTCCCCGGTAAGTCCTGCCCAGTGTCCCTCTGCTGCCGGCATGTCCCCGGTTCCCGGGCAGTCTGACTCCTCAGGGCAGTGTTGAGGGGGTGGTGCATGGCTGGGGGGAGGTCTGCCTGCTGGAGGTTAGGAAGGAAGGGCATGTCTGAGGAAGGAGCGCCTTTTCCCACCCAGCAACCCCTCCCCTCCCGAGAAGCTGGAGGTGGGGCTCCCTGTGTGGCCCTGCATGACACCCCTCCCTCCCAGGATGACCTCTGCCTGTCTCTTGCCTTTCCTCCCTACCTGCCTCCAGGGTTGCCACTTCCACCAAAAGGGCATCAGGCTTGTGGTGGGGAGTCCCCCCTGAGGGCCAGCATTGGCCTATAATGACCGTGTGCTACAGTGAGCTCCTTCCAAGGCAGATGAGACCTTTTGAGACTCTGAATGCTGAAAAGCAATTTAAAACCAGGATGATCACCACCCTCATTTGCAATTCAAAATAAAAACAACACTAGCCCTTCCCATACGTGGCAAGAAGCCCAACAAAGTTGTGAGCCTTTCCCATGATGACTATTCAATGTTTTTTTTTAATATCAAATATCATATTTTTGCAAGGCTCTTGTTTGGTTTTTGGTCTTATTTCTCTGGAGGGTCCCCTAAGCCCTTGCACCTTGGGCTGTCCAGCTATGACTCCTCTGTGCACGTGACCCTGACTAGTCATGATAGTGATCTCCGGGGAGAGGCAGGATGAGCCTGATTTTCTAGGTGAGGAAATGGGCTCAGAGGGGAGAAGTGACTGCAAAGATGACTCATCTAGAAAGAAGGTGGCAGGAGCTGCTCTAGGGTCATTGCTTGCCTGCCCCCAAAGTAGAACAAAAAGATGGATTCTGGGAGATGTTTTAGTGCCTTCAGACCTTTTAAGAAAAACACCAGGGACAGAAGCTCCACTATCTCCCAGTGCCCGGGGTGTAGGTGGCAACTCTGCCCACTTGTCCCTCCCCTGTTGGTCTCGCCTCTGCCTTTGTCTCCTTCCCCACCCTGGCCTGCTGGCAACCGTGCTCTCCCCATCCCCAGCTCTCGGGTCCTGTGCATGGCCTGTCCCGTGGGTGCCTTCGTCCTCCCTGGGCCACGCCTGAGGGGCCTCTCTGCATCTTCCTAAGCTGTTTTACGTTTCATTTTAGAATTCCGTGTAGAGCGGACCCCTCTCCCGAGCGCCCCAGTCCTCCCCGAGCTTACAGGTCAGTCGCTCGGATTTCGTACATCTCACAGGCCACATGGGGGAGAAAGAGAATGACCCAGGGACCCTCTTCTCCTGCCCTTCAGTCCTCTGGCGGTGCAGCAGCCTCGGGCACTGGCCAGTCTGCATAGCTACAGGGTAGGGCACAGGGCCAAGCCCAGCAGATGGAGGCGAAATCACTCATTCATCCATTTGACAAATATTTATCCAGCGCCTCCCGTATGCCAGGCACCGTGTCGGCGCTGGGATCCAGCGGTGAACCAGCCAGAGTCTCAAACTCAGAGCGGAGTGGGCTGGGAGGGGGGAGTCAGGACACGGTGGGGGCGGCGCTCCACTCTGCCCCTGCTAGGAGGCAACGGAGAAACCCGGTATGTTCAGATCCCATTTTTCCAAGAGAAGCCAGAAACCCGGCTTTCACTTTCAAATGAATTTTTCAGTTATTTTCAAATATTAGCAGCGAATTTCAAATTTTTAAGTTCCCCGGGGACCAAATGAAACCTATTTGAGGGCCGAACCCAGCCTATTTGCAACTCGTGGGCAAGTAGGGCGATATGTGCGGCCATCCTGGGCCATTTCTCCAGCTGGAGTTTTCACCTGGGCCCGTCAGCTCAGCTCTGGAGCTGGGGCCGGGGCGGAGGCCCACAGCAAGGGGCCAGGGGTCAATGCAGATAAGGTGAGCTGCAGTGGGTTTCTCTGTTCAACCTGCTTCTCCCCTCACCCCGCCCCCAGACTCCTTCCCCGAACCTAGCCCCATGTGGAAGACACAGGCGTGGACGCTGCTTTAGATGAGAACTTCCTTCCAAGGGGTGCCCAGGGGTCCCCCAAAATGGGAGAGGGGAAAGAGGCACTGGGGTGAAGGAGGGGGAGGGAGTCCTGGCGGTGGGGGTGATAGAGGATCTTCCCTGAGCTGAGTGAGGCAGATGGGGGTCTTTCCTACTCATCTTGGAACTCGTGTTGAGGGCCTACTGTGTGAGACAGCCAGCCAGGTCCTGGAGGCAAAGAAGGAGCCAGATAGCCAGGCTCTCATCTGCAGAACTTGTGCTCTAGAGTGAGAGATAAATACTTATTATACAAATGAGTAATGCTTTACTGTTGTGATGAGAGCATGCTGGTTTTGCTTTCAGGAAATCCCTAACTGGGCCCTAAACCAGACCTCAGGGCCCAGCCCTGCCCTTAAAGAACTGAGGGAAGGAATAGCCCCTCTGCAGACATTTTGGCCTGGGGAGGCAGTGGGTTTGAGGCTAAGCAGTTCTTGGAGGTTTGGGGTCTGANGGGCCCTAAACCAGACCTCAGGGCCCAGCCCTGCCCTTAAAGAACTGAGGGAAGGAATAGCCCCTCTGCAGACATTTTGGCCTGGGGAGGCAGTGGGTTTGAGGCTAAGCAGTTCTTGGAGGTTTGGGGTCTGAGCTTTTCCCTCACCTTCAAGGGACGACAGTATTTCCTCGTGCTTTTAATCAATATTTGCTGTGCCAAACGCTGTTCCAGGCAGTGGGGATTCAGTAGGGAGTGAGACAGACAAACTCCCTGCCCTCCTGGAGTTGACAGTCTGGTGGAGGGAAACAGGAATAAACAAGTAAATCAAGATACTTGCACCAGGTGAGAGGTTCCACAAGGAAAATAAAACAAGGAGATGTGCTAAGGTGCTCGGGTCAGGGTGAGGGGCTGCCTTAGTAGGGGTAGTCAGGGAAGGCTTCTCAAAGGAGGTGATGTCTTGAGTGAGAAGGTGCCAGCACTCTAAAGATCTTAGGCAAAGTGTCTCTCAACTGTGCAGGCATGCTGTCCTAGATTTTCATCTCCTGGTCCAACAACCTACCTAAGAATTTTCACAAGGATTTTTTTTTTCCAGAGTCCCTTACCCTACTTCCAGTTCAGGGCTAGGGTACTAAAACAGCACCCAGGCACACATCTTTGAATGGGAGACGCTGCCTCTGGATGGGAGTGTGGCCTCTCAGGGTTGCAGTGGCAGAGTCAAGCAGTAGGGGGCGCTCACCCCCAGCCCGAGGCAGCTCCAGGCTCACGACAACCCATCATTAAAGCACGAATCCCTCCTAGTTATATTCCTCCTAGTTCAGTTCATTCAGTCGTATCCAACTCTTTGAGACCCCATTGACTGCAGCACACCAGGCTTCCCTGTCTATCACCAACTCTAGGAACTTACTCAAACTTATGTCCATTGAGTCAGAGATGCCATCCAACCATCTCATCCTCTGTTGTCCCCTTCTCCCGCCTTCAGTCTTTCCCAGCATCAGAGTCTTTCAGATGAGTCAGTTCTTCCCATCAGGTAGCCAAAGTATTGGAGTTTCAGTTTCAGCATCAATTCTTCCAGTGAATATTCAAGACTGATTTCCTTTAGGATTGACTGCTTTGATCTTGCAGTCCAAGGGACTCTCAAGAGTCTTCTCCAACAACACAGTTCAAAAGCATCAATTCTTTGGTGCTCAGCTTTCTTTATAGCCTAACTCTCACATCCATACATCACTACTGGAAAAACCATAGCTTTGACTAGATGGGCCTTTGTTGGCAAAGTAATGTCTCTGCNGGAGTGGGAAAAAAAATTTAAGGTGTGCCTTAGAATCAGATGTCCTAAGTTGGAGCCCCTGCTTTGCATTTGCTAGCTGTGTGATCTGGGGCAAGTCGCTTCACCTCTCTGAACCTGTTTCCTCACCAGCAAAGTGCATGATTGATGGGAACCTTTCAATGAGACCCACAGCCCAGACTCAGGCTAATGAGAGGACCTGGAGGCAGTAGTCACTTTCTTCCCATCCCCGTTCTCCCAGTTGTTCAACAGGGTTGACAGCCACCCCTCCACACACACACACACGCACACACACACAGTGTTGAAGCTGGACTGAGTAAAAAGGGGGGGTAAAAGAAAAAAAAAGAAGAGAAAAGGAAACACACACACACACACAAGGGGTGGGTATGAGGGTCAAAATTCCAAGGTGTGCAACTCCACAAATAATCCCTTTAATTCCAAAGGGTGGATGACAAATACTCACACTACTTCCAAGGACCTCCGGCTGGCAGGGCTTGCTTGTCGCTCAGGATTATTTCTGCAACAGACTCAAGGCCAACTCAGAGTCAGCAGGGAGCAAAGCAAACACGACAGGCTTATCTCAGGGCAGCAGGGCAGCTATAAGGAGGGAGCCCACGGTGACATCAGTTTTTGCTCACCAACCTGACAGCAGGATGAGACTCCTGGTGTTGGCTGCTCTGCTCACAGGTAGGCAAGTGCCCTCAGCCCCAGCCCTTCCTGCCCTGGGACCTCTCTCCTCCGCAGTGGGGGCCAGAGGTCACAGGGATGGCCAGACCGAGGGTCTTTTTCAGGGCTCACCGTGGGGCTTAAGAGCTCCCATATTGGGGTCCCCTCAAATCCCCCTCGATGGGCTTTCCAAGTGGCACTAGCGGTAGAGAACCCAGCTGCCAGTGCAGGAGACCTAAGAGACGAGGGTTCAGTCCCTGGGTTGGGAAGATCCCCTGGAGGAGGGCATGGCAACCCACTCCAGGATTCTTGCCTGGAGCATCCCCATGGACAGAGGAGTGTGGCGGGCAACAGTCCATGGCGCCACAAAGAGCCGGACATGACTGAAGTGACTTACACACACATACACACAAATTCCCCCACATCTGGCATCTTCTCCACCTTTAGGTCTGAACTCAGATGACCCATCTCAGAAAGGCTTACCCTCCTTGTCCATCCAAGCTAAGAGCACCCCTTCTCCCTCTCCTTGGAGTGGGCCGCTATTTCCTTCTCTGGGGGATCTTCATAACCCAGAGATGGAACCTGCGTCTCCTGCGTGGCAGGCAGATTCTTTACCATTAAGCCATGGGCTTGGTACAAGGGCTTCTCAGTGCCTGTCTTGGCCTGCAGCATGCCTCTTGTTGATTCACTTCATTTTTTATCTCACACCCGCACCTAAGCACGGACTCCTTGAGAACAGTGCTAGTGCTGTTTGCACCATTTAATGAATGGATTAATAGAATCAGAATTAACTAGAATTCAAATCATACCTCATTTAGCCATTATTCATTCATTCAACATTGATGGTATCAGAGTTTCTAAGGTATCAGGCTCAGGGTTGAGACTGAGGACTCTGCCATGCTCCCTGTCTGGGGGTGCGCTCATGCACTCGAGCAGTACCTCCATGCAGGTCTGGCCTCTGCAAAGAGCAAAACTGGTGGGATCACAGAGAAAGAAAGAGGAGGGAAGCAGGAGCGGAGTCCGGAGAGGGGCCAAGGCAGTCAGGCCACTCCTATCTGAGCACAGCTCGACCACCCCTCCAGGGTCTGCTCCTGGATGTAGCCGCTGTCAGCTGCCACTGTGGAGGCTGCTCTTGAGAGAAAGTGACCAGCTGCCACCCTTCTGAGTCCTGGAGTCTAAGCACTTGGAGCAGCTCCAATGTCCACAGCATATCAAGGACAGGAAGGGCCAGGCATGGGGCAAAGAGACGACACTAGGGGCTGAAATCATTTAGCACCATCTTTATGGCACCAAATCTCACAGGTAGGGCTCTACACCTGAAGTAAAGAGGTCCTAGGGACTTGCACTGATAGTCCAGTGGCTAAGACTCTGTGCTCCCAAGTCAGGAGCCTGGGTTCGATCTCTGGTCAGGAAACTAGATCCCACATGCTGCAGCTTAAAATCCTGCATGCTACAATGAAGACTGGCTGCAACTAAGATCTAGCACGGCCAAATAATTTTAAAAAAGAAAAGAGGTTGTCCTGTTGAGAATGGAGGCCACGTGGGCCTCCTCACCATTCTTCACACTCCTGGCCCCCCTCAACCTCGTCATCCCCCAACCCAACCCCCCATTTAGATTCCCTTACTGTGCTTCAATTTTGCTGCCTTCTAACACAATATCTGATTCCCTTATTTATTGCATTTATTGCTTACTGTTTTTTCCTGTACTAGATCATAAGCTCAATGAGGTTACAGATTTTTTATGTGTTCACTGATGTGTCTCCAGGACAGTGACTAGCATATAATAGGTGCTCAGTAAATATTTACTGAATAAATAAAAGAAATAGTTTTAAATTATCATATATTCACACAAAAACTAGTACACACATGTTCACAGCAGCACTATCCATAACAGCCAACAAGCAGAAACAACCCAAATGTCTGTCAAACGAGGAACAACTGAAAACATGTGATCTGTCCATACAATGGAATGTTAATCAGCCATAAAAAGGACTGAAATGCTGATACCTATGACAACAAGGATAAAGCTCAAATCATGTGTGAAGTGAAAGAAGCCATTCACAAAAGACCATGTATTGTATGATTCTATTTACACAAAGTGTTCAGAATAGGCAATTCCATATAAACAGAAAACAAATTAGTGGTTGCCAGAAGGGAGGGGAGAAAGGGGAGTGATTGTTGATGGGCAGAGGGCATCATTTTGGGGTGACCAAAATGTGGAATTAGTATTGACGGTGGCACAATTCTGTAAATATACTAAAAACCACTGAATTGTGTGCTTTGGTTAAAATGGTGAGTTTCACTTTTTGTGAGTTGTTTAGAAAATGCCTACTCGCTTTACCAGGTTCCTGTATCCAGCTCTTTTCAGAGGAGGCAGCTGATGGGGGGGTCAGCGGGACAGCAAGCAGGTAGTAAGGTCCCTGGGGCGCCGGCAG
>SJYV01026263.1:3070896-3088506 GCA_006410875.1 Neotragus pygmaeus
GTGTGTGTGTGTGTGTGTGTGTGTCGGGGAGGGTGTGTGTGCGTGCGCGCGCACGCTGCCCTCTAGCGGCAGGACTTTACCACAGCCTCAGCTCTGTTCCTCCCCTTCTCCAGGTGCTGCCAGACACACGACAACTGCTACAAACAAGCCAAGAAACTGGACAGCTGTAAAGTCCTCGTGGACAATCCCTACACCAACAGCTACTCATACTCATGTTCTAACAATCAGATCACCTGCAGCAGTAGGTTTACCGTCTTGTTGGCTCTTGTTAGCGGGCATGGAGGGAAATAATAGTAATGATAGCCACCACTGACTGATCATTTTCTTGGTGCCAGGCAGTATCTCCTTTAATCCTTGAAACAACCGTATGGAATAGGTACTGTTATTTTCCCCATTTTACAGATGAGGAAACTGAGGCTCAGAAGGCTGGACCAATTGTCCAAGGGCGCACAGTCCCATAAATGGTGGTGTTTGGTTTTTGAACATAGGTCTATATCACTCCAAAACCTCTGCTTTTAACTGCCAAGCCATACTGCTTTGTTTATTTCATTAAAAGAGCTTAGAACTCCCACATATCAGGCTTTCATTACATGCCAGGTACTAGGCAAGGTGTGCATTATGTGATAGATCTTATTAAACCCATTTTACAGGTTAGGAAGCTGAGGCCCCAAAGTAGTCACTTGCTCCAAATCACCTATGAGTGGCCCAACCTATGAGTGGTAGGGCCAGCATTTGAACTCAGTTGCTTCTGATTTTAAAGGTTCGGGTCTTAACCACTGTTATGCAGCATTCATGATGAAACATGTCCCTCCATGAAGACAGTTCTGGAGAGCAAGACAATTCAGAAAGGTGTAGGATATTATCTTGTGAGACCAGCATTCTAGATTTGCACTGCCCTTAATTTTGCAATCACAGATACATCCCAATTTTTGAAAATTGTACTAACACTGGAATCACCATAGTCCAACTCCCAAAATGCCAAGAAAAAGACTGACCTGGCATCCCATCACCCTAAGAAATAAACAGCTTCATGCCTCTGTATTCCTTTTAACCAGGGATCTAACCGCTGCAGAGGAAGTGCAGAGTCTGCTGGACCACCAGGGAATTCCTTCAACCTGTTCCTTTAAATCATATACACATTCTCTCCATCTCTCCAGCATTTTCTCTTTTCTCTCTGCTTTATTTTCTCCACAGAATTTCCTAACAGCTGACATATTAATGTTATTCCTTCATTTGCTGTCTCTCCAATAGAAAGGAGTCACAAAATCAGAGTTGTCTGTTCTCTTCATGGCTGTGTCCCCAGAGTCTAGACCAGAGCCTGGAATCATAGGTGCTCTCCATGAAAATGTTTGATGAATGCAGTCTAGATACAATCTTGCAATGTGTTTTTCTCACTTATCACATTATGACCATGTTTCCATGGTCTCACAGTCTTCCTTATTACTTCTTTCAAAGCTGCATAAAATAGCTTCATTTGCTTACACAGTCCTTGGTAACAGAGATTTCAGTTGTGCTCTACTTCAGAAAGCCAGATATACAGAAAATCATATTTTTGCCCTGAAACTTGATCAGTAAGAATTTCTTTCTATGGATTCTGGACTCCGATACCAATCTGCTGAAAGCTATAGACACTCTCCCCAGGGAAACACACACACACCACACATACATGTTTGCAAATAATTTATTTTTAATGCAACTGTCTTCTTCCCCTACAAGCAAGTCAAGAAGCCTGCAGCAGAAGACACTGATTCAAATTATAAACAATAACTTGCTAGACACACACTACTATATATAAAATAGACAAATAACAAGGACCTATATAGCACAGGGAACCATATTCAATATCTTGTAATAACCTATAATGGAAAATAATCTGAAAAAGAAAATATAAATGTATGACAGAATCACTTTTGCTATACACCTGAAACCAACACAACACTGTAAATCAACTAAACTTCAATAAAACAAAATTATAAGAAAAAAACAATAACTTGCTAAATAATTATCTCATTATGCACACTTTATAATCTAATTAAGCACTAATTTATGCTTAATGAGTGCTTGAGGAAAACATTCATGATTTTTAAAAGAAAGGAGTAGAGAAACAAAACCTTAATAAGATTATTGAAGGTAAGCAGATATATAATTAAATTATGGATAATAAAGCTGAAATGCATTTTAAATGTTATCTGTGTTGTTGCTTNTGAGTGCTTGAGGAAAACATTCATGATTTTTAAAAGAAAGGAGTAGAGAAACAAAACCTTAATAAGATTATTGAAGGTAAGCAGATATATAATTAAATTATGGATAATAAAGCTGAAATGCATTTTAAATGTTATCTGTGTTGTTGCTTTGGGTTACAAACGTAAATGAGGTCAAAATAATATATTTTCAAATTCTCCAGTAATGTATGTCATAGAAAGCAGAAGGCATCTATAATTCTAATACCCAAGAAAACCAGTTATATATATTGCACTTCAGATTTTTTCAGCATA
Source organism: Neotragus pygmaeus (assembly GCA_006410875.1). Classification (NCBI taxonomy): domain Eukaryota; kingdom Metazoa; phylum Chordata; class Mammalia; order Artiodactyla; family Bovidae; genus Neotragus; species Neotragus pygmaeus. Next base: position 3,073,392 of record SJYV01026263.1, read on the forward strand.
TACTATGCACTTTTTACTGTTAATAAAATGTCTTGGAAACATTTCCATATGTAGACACAACTATTTTAAACATCTGTATAACATTCTATTGTAAGGACATTCTGTAATCTTAAGAATATGTGCTTTAAAGTAGAGAAATTGGCTTACAAAACTTCACTAAGTTGAAATGTAAAATATTTTGCTGCCTTGAGTATGTGTTTTAGTATTTCCCAGAAGATTTGCAGTTGCTTATCTATGTTATCAGTGCTCTGTGGTTATATGGGTTTTAAGAGCAGTGAGTTCATTTAGAAGTGTGAAACAGAGAACCTCCCAAAAGCAGCTATCATACCTTAGGATCACCAGATAAAATAGGCTGCCCAGTTAAAATTTGATTATCAGATAGACAAGAAATGATTTTTTTTAAAGTCTGTGTCCCAAACAGTGCATTTATTGTTGATCTGAAATTCCAGTATTTTTATTTGCTTTATCTGTCAACCCTAAATTTGCACCAATGGAATTGCCAGCAGATCGTTTCATTTCATTCTTCCTGCCCCTGGATCGTACAAAGCATAAACGGCCTTGACTCAGTCCTCTGTTCTCGCTCTATTCCAGGCACAAACAATGCCTGTGAGGCCTTCATCTGCAACTGTGACCGCAATGCTGCCATCTGCTTCTCAGAGGTGCCATACAACAACGAACACAAGAACCTGGACAAGAACTACTGCTAGGTCTGAGTATCTTCCCAGGAAATTAGGATTCCCCTTGGGCCCCATGCCTGTGACCTTATACCATGTCCTCCAATAAAGCACCTATTGATTGTTTTATTCTCTGCCTACTGAACATGACTAAATTTCTTCCTGGTTCTTTGGGAGCATCATTCGTTCCAGACCTGGAAGCTGAATTAGAGAGATATTTCTAGGAAGTGAGTACCACGAGACCTGAATAATGATTAATAACCACGGATGATTTACTCTGCACCAGAACTGTGTATCTCTAAATTCTCTGGGCAGCCCTATAAGATTTAGACACTATTAGCAAATTCTATTTTTCTAAGCTGAGCTTCAGTAAGAAAGGTCATTCACCCACCAAGAGAGATGCATCTGGTAAAGAGCAAGGAAGGGATCTGAAGCCAGACAGTACAACAGAACACCAGCTCTTAACCACACCCTGCCCTGCCTGAGGCAGTGGGCTCTTTGGTTTGAGTCAGACCTGCCCTCCTTGTTTCTGTCTTTTACTTCCAACTGTGTTCAACCTTTTTTTTCCCCCTATAATTCCTTTCTAAACTCTACAAAGCCTTCACCACTGTCTACAAGCTGGTGTGTGTGTATGTGTGCACGCACATGCACGCACGGGAGAGAGAATTCTGGGAGAGCGAGAGGAATTCTGAGTGAGGGAGGCTGTGAGGAAATTCTGAGAGATGGAGAGTATCAGACAATTCTGAGACAAGGAAGGTGAGGGAATTCTGGGAGGAGAGTGAGGGATTTCTGAGCAAGGGGATTCTGAGCAAAGGAGGGTGAGAAGGGATTCGGAGAGAAGGCAGGTGTGTGAAAGTTTGAGTGAGGGAATTCTGAGAGAACGAAAGTCAGAGGAAAATCTGAGAGAAGGAAAGTGAGAGGGAATTCTGAGAGCAGGAGAGTCAGAGGGAATGCTAAGAGAAGGAAGGTGAGAAGGAACTTTGAGAGGAGAGTGAGAGAATGAGCAAATTCTGAGGAAGGGAGGATATGAGGCAATTCTGGGAGAAGGAGGCCGAGAGGGAATTATGAGAGAAGGAGGGTACGAGGAAATGTGAATGAGGGAATTCTGAGTGAGGTCGGGTNACTATTGCTTCTTGACTTGCATACAGATTTCTCAGGAGGCAGGTAAGGTGGTCTGGTATTCCCATCTCTAAGAATTTTCCACAGTCTGTTCTGATCCATACAGTCAAAAGCTTTGGTGGAGTCCATAAAGCAGAAGTAGCCACTGGACCACCAGGGGAGTCCCTTTTAAGACAAACAGGTACACAATAAGGAAAAGCGGCTCTGGGGAAGATCCAAGTGAGTCTACTCAAAGGAACACAGCACTCAATAGAAGACAAAGGTTTTGGCAGATGGGATGGCTTCTCATCTCACCATCCCACCCACCTCCCATATCCTAGTGAGAATGCCTGACATTTGCTCACTCTGCCAGGCACTGTGCTGTGAGCTATACATGCTTCATTAACTTGTTTAATCTTCATACCCACCCAATGAAGTAGCTCCTATTATCCTCATTTATAGAAACTGAAAATTAGATAAAAAACAAGTTCACCTAACTACTAATTAGCAAGACAGGGTTTTGGAAATCCAAGTCTGCCTATATCCCAAGAGTTTCAGTGCATTGCTGTATTCCTTCCGTAATAAATTAAGAAGAAAGACTGCTTTTTTGGATGAGTTTAAATTTCTTTTTGTTCATGTAACATAAAAATTAAGGAATCAGGGCCATTCTTGGTTGCCCAGAGGCTAAAACTCTGTGCTCCCAATGCAGGAGACCTGGGTGCAATCCCTGGCCAGGGAACTAGATCCCACGTGCTGCAACTAAAGATTCTACATGCCACAACTAAGACCTGGAGCAGACAAATATTTAAAAAAAAAATTAAGGAAACAATCTGGACGTCAGAGGACCATCTTGAATCTCAACAAGAATAATATGTCTGGAATTAACTATTATAGCTGGCAGGAACCTTTGGTCTTCCTTGGAGCAGGGTGAACAGGTCATCTTGGTTTTAGCACTGCAAGTCCTGCATCAGGAAACTCCTTCAGTACTGGGAAATCTGGGATGGCTGGTCCCCCTACCTAGGAGTGTTGCATTTTCTATCCAACCTGCCTTTGATCCTCTCAGGAAGCATTTGGCATCCAATGAGGACTGACCTTGATGCATGCACAAGCATCTCTGGTGGGGTCAACAGCTGATACGTTGTAAAATACTTTGCATAATGCTTGGGATATAGCCTGTTCAACAAATGCTATATTTAAGGGAGAGCCGAGAGGCTACTCAGTTTTAACATCGTGAAAAAAAGGAGAATGTGTTCGTGGGAAGGAGATTTTGAGTATTCTGTGCTTATTTGCCTTCATGACTTTTACTTATGAAAACCGTGAGGACTTCCCTGATGGTACAGTGGGTAAGAATCTGCCTTGCAATGCCGGAAACACAGGTCCAATCCATAGTCTTGGAATGACCCCACATGCCTTGGGGCAACTAAAGCCCATGGGGCCCAACTGCTGAATCTGAGCTGAAAAGCCTGTGCTCTGCAGCAAGAGGAGCCACAGCAATGAGAAACCCGAACACCACAGAGAAGAGTAGCCTCCACTCACTGCAACTAGAGAATGCCTGTGTGTAGCAATGAAGACCCAGCACAACCACAATAAATAAATTAATTAAAAAACAAACAATATAATAAAACTGTGACAGCAGAGCAGTTGTGGAAGCAACTAGGAAGGATGTGAGTGAAAGTCACAGCCAAAGCTGGATGAATGCAGTTAGAACCATGTAACCAGGGTGGCGATAAGCTGACAGCACCCGCTAGTAGAAGTCTGTCAGTCCAACTCAGGGCACTTAACGCGGGTTGGGAACTGCCAAGCTAGAAGAAAGCAAAAGATGCAAAGTAAGAGACATGAGAAGCATCAGCTTCAGGAAATGCCAGGTTCCTCTTGAGGCAAATTTTTTTTTGCAAAGAATTCATTTCCAGAGGAAATACAACCAAAACAAACATTCCTAAGGCCCTCAAGACTTGGTTTCATGAATCATGCCAGCATTAGGTGATAAAACAGCCTGACCTCTCTCCCTGGCAGCCTAACCTGGTCTCCACTGCCCACATTGTTACCATTCTTGGCCAGGGGTGCTGTTGACTTCCACTTCAGGCTAACTTCTACTAACTGGAATCTTCAGAGAAGTAGGAATCACTGCTGTCTAAAAGAACTGGGAGGAAGATCTACCTGGACTCTCATCCTCGCTCTTTAAAAACTGTGGCCTTAGTTAAGTCTGGATCTTAGACAAAGTGAATCAGGAGTGGACTACATTTTCTCTCCTGTCATTTCATGCCTGATTCTGTGACATCTTTCGGGAAGGAATGAGGGTGGGCGAGATAACACAACTTTTGTGAGCCACTTGAGAAGAAGGGGCTGTATCTTTGTAGCCTTGGTAGATAAATATACTGTTGGCCAATAACCATTTATGAGACTCATGGAGGGGAATGGCTTGGAATTCAAAAGACCCAGATTTGAATGCAATTATTGGTGGTACCAACTTTCAGTAACTGAGCAAATCTCGTTCAGAGCATCTTAGTATCTCTAGATGCAAAAAAGCTGGAGTGAGATTTACAACAACCTTATGCCTCTCCAGAATTAATGAATGGTTATGAGCAAACATATTGTGCAGGAAAGAAAGCTATGTGTTTTCAATATCTTGGGTTATCCCAGTTAACTGAAATTTGCTTCCTAGGCAGATGCAGGATAAATGTATATTGCTTGCCCCAATTTTAGACAAAAGACTACCCAGAATAGGCTGTGAATCTTTCACCTGCTTCACTTTTTGATGAGATTGTGCAGAAAGCTTTCGTGTAGGACAATGATTCTCTCTGGCTAACACAGTAATCAAACAAGGCTTGCTGCTTGCCTCAGCAGAAACAAATCAATTTAAGAACCCACTTGGGAATTCACTGTTTCCTCTCTATGGACCAGGTTCAAGGCTGGTCTCATTCTAGCAGCTGAAATGAAGCAGAAATCCTTAGAGAACTGGGTCATAAAGCTACATTCATTTTCAGCTGATTTAAAGAATATAAAAGTACAACCCACATACCTAATGTGCTATTTTAAAAATGTTTCCTTTATTCCTTGGTTAGTAAAAAATTAATTCATATTATTGCTCACCATTTTTTGAAAAAAAAAAAGTATATCAAAATGATTCACTTAAATATATTTAACCATTTAGAATTAGAAATTATTAGAAATTAAGTCATTTCCTTCCCCCCCTTACTCAGGATATTAGTGAGATCCCTAGGTTAGCACTCCGGAGGTCATTCTGGTTTACATATTTCCTGGGCTCTTTCTTCTGCCTAATGAGATTTTTAAAAAGCAGTTTTCCTATGAAAAGAAACTGCAAGTCTATCTTATGTGGTAAATCTAATCAGCCAGAAGATTTTAACTCCTGAGCTCTGAAACCTCTGGGTTCAGAGATGGTTCTGCAGAGAGATGTTGCTTTGCTGCCCTCTGCAGGCGGCAGTTGATAAGCCTCGGTCAGATAGAGGAAGCTGGGATGAATCCTTAGGTATCTGGAAAGAAATGAAACAAGTTAATGTCAAAATAAGTCGACAGTGGGTAGGAGGAAATGGCTGTGTACATCAGTCAGTCCTCCATTCAAAAAACCATAGAATTTAGGGCATGTCACCTCTGTAAGGTGAAAAGAGGATATAAAACATTGTACTGCTTGATTCAACTTTAGTAAGAAAAGATTTAGATTCAGTTACACCAGACTGTTAAATTTTGGTTATCTTGGTGTTGAGATTATGGGTAATTTGTATGAAAATCCTTTTTACTTATCTGTATCACCTGCACTTTCCATAATATTTTATTTTAGTCATAAGACACTAGTTAAAAGTGATTGTGGGCTTCCCTGGTGGGTCAGATGGTAAAGAATCTGCCTGCAATGTGAGATGCCTGGGCTCAATCTCTGGGTCGGGAAGATCCCTTGGAGAAGGGAATGGCTGCCCACTCTAGTATTCTTGCCGAGAGAATTCCATGGACAGAGGTGCCTAATGGGCTACAGTCCATGGGATCACAAAGAGTTGGACACAACTGAATGACTAACACTTTCAAAAGTGATTGTGAAAAAAAAAAACAAAAACAAAAGTGATTGTGCCAAGGGGACTTCTTGGGGGCCAGCAGTGTTCTGTTGCTTGATCTTGATGCTCTACATCTTCATTAAAATAGTTTTTAAAAAGTAGTTGTACAGGAACTCTCACACATAGCTGGTGGGGAAGCAGCCACTTGAGAAAACACTTTGATAGTTTCTTACTATCAAAGAACTAAAAACTAAACATATTCTTATCATGTGATCCAGTGATCTCATTCCTTGGTATTTGCCCACATGAGATGAAAACTTACGTCCACAGAAAACCTCCACTTTATTCATAATTGCCAAAAAGTTGGAAGCAACCAAGATTCCTTCAGTAAATAAACAACAAATACTGTGTGAGTAAACAGGGGGAAGGGATGTATGGGAACCTCTTGTACTTTCTGCTCAATTCTGCCATGAACCTGAAAAAATAAAATCTGTTTTTTAAAAAAGTGGCTTTACTCCCCTGGGAATATATTGAAATCTATTGAATGGTATGCAGTAAATGAGTGAATTGTAAAATATATGAATTATATCTCAAAGCTGGGAAAAAACTTTTTTTTTAAGTGGTTGTACTCATAGGTGAATATAGAGGTAAAGTATTAACACCAGCTACAATATGGATGAATCTTGAAAACATTATACTAAGAGGAGAAGACAGACACAAAAGGCTACCTGCTGTATGAAGTGTCCAGGACAGGCAAAAACAGAAGATGAGTTATTGTCAGGACCAGGGAGTGGGAAATGGGGAATCACTGCTAATGGGTTTTCTTCCTGGAATGATGAGAATGTTCTAGAAGTAGAGGTGATTCATGTGTAAACTTTGTGAATATACTAAGAACACATTAATTATATACTTTTTTTTCTAATTATATGCTTTTAAAGTATATTTTTTAAAGGATAAACTTTATGGTATGGGAATCATATCTTAATAAAGCTGTTATTTTTGGTAATGGGGGAAAAAGGCAATAGCAGATTTTGGAACATTGTCTTAAATAGCTATGTGCCTAGAATTCAAAAATCATAGTCTTTCCAACAATATCGCTTAACGTACATAAAAAAATTAAGAATGGTTTCATTCAAGAAACCATTTCACTTAAGTTTAAACCATTTCACTTAAGCATTAAGAAACCATTTCACTTAAGTTTCAGTTAAGAATGGCCATACCAAGACTTCCTTGTTGGTTTATTGGTTAAGAATTCGTCTACCAATGCAGGGAACAGGGGTTCAATCCCTGGTCCTGGAAGACTCCACGTGGGCGACTAAGCCCGTCCACAACTAGTGAACCCCTCCCGCCTAGAGGTAACAAGAGAACACAATACAGTGAGAGGCCCCTGCACCCCAACGAAGAGTGGCCCCCACTGGCCACAACCCAGAGAAAGCCCCTGCAGCACAGCTAAAAACAAGTAATAATTAAAAATGGCCATCCTTTTTTTTTGACCACGCCCCTCAGCATGCGGGATCTGAGTTCCCTGACCAGGTATGGAACCACGCCCCCTCAGTGGAAGCGTGGTACTGGACTTGAGCAGGAACTGGAATCTGGTATCTAAGGTTTTTTACCCTTAGCAGCAGAATTCAAGTGAAAGCCCCAGTTTCCAGCTCCAGAACATTAGGCTGTGGTCAGCGTGGGTCTATTAAAGGCAGCAACTCTCCACAACGAGAATCCAGTTTCAGAGATGCCAGGTTATCGGACCGCGTGGGCCCAATGTTCAGTATCGCGATGGGCAGCTTCTTCTCCCGGGCAGTGAGGATGAACCTGTAACCCGAGTACACCTGTCGGAGTAGGAGAGGCAAGTGAGAGCTCTTTAGATGCAGAAAGAACTAGAGCAAATAGGGAGCCCCTCCAGGGCTCCCCAGGTGGCTCAGTGGTAAAGAATCTGCCTGCCAGATCAGGAGACACGGGTTTGATCCCCAGGAAGAGGAAATGGCAACCAATTCCAATATACTTGCCTGGGAAATGCCAGGCACAGAGGAGCCTGGCGGGCTACAGTCCATGGGGTCAGAAAGAATCAGACACGACTTAGTGACTAAACCACCACCACCACCACCAGGGCCTCCCAGCCTACAGTCAGTTACCAGTAACAACAAGCCAGTTACCTGCAAGGAAGATCCCACCACCAGGAGGGAGTCGGCTTCGTTCACCCTCTTGTGCACAAAATCAACCTTGTCAGGCTTCACCGTGTCCCCAAAGAAGACGACGTCTGGTTTCAGGGGGCCCCCACATCGAGAGCAGGATGGGACCTGGAAGCTCTGTACCTCCTCCTCGGTGAGAAAGACATCGCCGTCGGGAGCCAGGCCGTGGGCCTCAGCACTCCAGGTGGGGTTCAGGACTTGGAACCGCTCCTGCAGTGCCCCACGGGGTGTCTGCTCCCCACAATCCAAGCAGAGGACCCTGAAACCACAGAGGAGGCCGACTGTCCTGGGGGAGGCACAAAGCTGCCGGAGACCTTTCATCCCAGCCATCTCCAGTTCCTCCATCACGATGGCTTTCTCTCCCTGACACCCCCCCGTTTCCCCCTATTTTATTAATACCTTGTCATGACCTCTTTAGCTATCACCTCCCTTCCAGTGCCTGCCAGCCTTCTAGAACAACATGCATTTGTTTCCTCACCACCCACTCCCTGCTTAAATCTGCTGCAGCTCACTTTTATCCTTAACATGACTACAAAGACCAGATAATTCCCTTAGTCCCGAAACCAGGGTTTTCCACCCCCTTCCATCTTCTGCTCTAATCATATGCTGTAATTATCGCTGCCCATGAAAACATTTTCCCAGGAGTACCCTGGTTGCCTAGTGGTTAGGATTCCAGGCTTTCACTGCCAGGTCCCAGATTTGTTTTAAAATATTTAAGAACATGGGACTTCCCTGGCAACCCAATGCTTAAGACCCCCCCGCTCCCAATGCAAGGGGTACAGGTTTGATCCCTGGTTGGGGAGTTAAGATCCGGCATGCCACACAGCGAGGCCAAAGTGGGGAAAAATTTAAGAAGAAATGGAGAGAAGGGATAAAGTAGACTTGATAAAACTCTTTGAATCTGGGTGATGGTACGTGGGAGTCCATTATATGACTCTACTTCTGTGGATTTTTAAAATTTTCATCACAGAAAAAAAAACTTAATGAACCCATAGCCATCCCCAGCTCATTCCCTGATACCACCTTAGTCTAAGTCCTTCTGGCTGACCTCCCTGAGCCAGTCTTCCTAATCCTGTCCAGCCTTCCTCACATGCCATTTTTATCATATTGCTTTCTTGTTCAGAAACCACCAACAGCCCCATTTGTTCTCTCACAACAGACCCAAATCAGCACTGCAAGATTTTCAAATGCATCCAGGATTTGGGTCTAGCCTTCCTAGGCAAGCTGATTTCATACTAGTCTCCAAGGAGACCAGTCCAACACTCTACAAAAGTTCCCTTCATAGGGAAAGCCCTCTTTCCCCGCCTTTGTCAAGTCAAACCTGAGCTATTCTCCAGCCCCACCTCACCTATAAAAGCTTTCTTGATTACTCCAGTCTTCACTAACTGTTTCTCTGAACCTGTAAAACATGTTTATCAAGGACCACATAAAATAACAGTAATGTGTGGAGTTGTTTGTCATTAAATCTGGTATTTTCTGGTCCCCCCCAACAAACAGATAACCAAATTCTCACATATTATATTTTGGTATCATTATATATATATATACACACACACACATATATATACATATATAATGCAGATCATATTTTATATTTTGGTTTTGAACCCTCCACACCAGCAAGAAGCACACCGGTACACACCACCTGTTGTAGGCACCCAATGAAGAGTTTACAAATGGTGGACTGATTTCAGTTTGCAGAGAACTGTTTCCCAGGCTTAAAGATAAGGAAATGGGCTCCAATTAGCTGCAAGTTACGACCAGGGCTACATATGTTCATCTCATCAGTCTTTACTGGGTCCTGGCTATCCTGTGATCTATATGTCTAGGCACTGGGGACCCAGCCGTTTGGAGCACATGCTGTTGGTGGTCTGCTTACAGTTCCCATGGGAACACTCAGAGGCCACCTGCATACAGATCTCTTATAAGTGGCTTCTTAATTCTCTGGCCATAGAAGCTTTCCTGCAGGAGCAGAGTCAGTATTAGGGAGTTAATTCTCCCAGAGTCCCCCTCCACCAATGAAGGACAGGAGATGACAGATAAACGCCCCAGGTCCCTTGATTTTTAGTGAGATGATTCTGAAACTGCTGTACAGTCAGAGGGCCCCTGACAGGCTTGAGCCCCCAAGCAGTAACCCATTCATTAGCATAACTTTTCCCTAGCTCTCCTATTTCCCAGTTTCACGTCCCATTCCCTCACTGAATTTGCTAGGATTAACTCCAGAGTAAACAACTTCCTCCTGAATCATTTCCTCATGGTCTAGGGAAGACAGCAGTGATCAGTCCTGCCAGGGTCCCTGCTCTGACAGAGCACACATTTCTACATTCACTGTTTCAGGTTTTCCAGTACCTGTGCATGCATCCGTGCAGTTCTGTTAGGCGCTGACTCCCCGCCTTGGTATGCAAGGCATCCACGTTTTGGGTCACCAACCAGTGCAGCTTTCCGAGTCTCTCCCAGTTGCTCAGAGCCCAGTGTGCAGGGTTAGGCTGGTGGGAGGAGAACTGAGGCCAGCCCACAAAGTTTCTAGCCCAGTACCGCTGGCGGACAGGAGCGCTCCGTACAAAATCCCCATGCTGGATAGGCCTCCGGTCTGTGCGGGCATAAAGTCCCACCTTTTCTGACCTGTAGTCTGGGATCCCTGACTCGGTGGAGATTCCTGCCCCGGTCATTACTAGGAGCCTCTTGGAAAGGGTGATGAAGCGTTGTAACTCTTTGACCTTCTTAGGGTCCAGAGGAGGACTTGGTGGCACAAATAATCCAGTGGATCTGAGTGAGCACTGCTGGCTGAAGTTTGCCCTCCAGCGGACTTTTGCTGTCCTTTTGAAAGTTAACCCAAAGCTCATCCTCATGCTAGAGAGAAAAAAAGCATCACAGGAGAAACTTGTTTTTTTTAATTACTTGTTTTTTATCTATTGGGTTGTTTTTTTTTTTTTTTTTTTTTTTGCCACACGGTGCATCCCATAGGATCCAGGGACCTTCCCTGAGACCAGGGATCGAACCGGTGCCCCTGCATTGGAAGCTCAGAGTCTTAACCACTAGGCCACCAGGGAAGTTCAGAAACTGGGTTTTAAAAATCAAGATAACTAAGAGAAGGGGGGTGGGGCAAGATGGGAGAGGGGATTAAGAGGTACGAACTATTGATCTATAAAATAAGCTAAAAGGATATATAGTACAAGACGAATATAGCCAATATTTTATAACAACTATAAATGGAATATAACCTTTAAACATTATGAATCACTATGTTGTACACCTGAAACTTTCAACTAAATGTTAAAAAAAAAAGGTTTTTCTAAATATTTATATGGCAGCACCAGGTCTTAGTTGCAGCATGTGGGATCATTCAGTTGTGGCGTGTGGGATCTAGTTCCCTGAGTAGGAATTGAACCTGAGCACCCTGCATTGGGAACATGGAGTTTTAGCCACTAGACCACCAGGGAAGTCCCTAAAAATTTTAATTTAATTAAAAAACACAAAAAACAGAATAGCACAAGATTAACCAAGAGCTGTTCATTGTTGAGGATCTGTGTTAGATCTAAGGATGGGGGTTCATTACATTACCTATCTCCACAATAACAAATAAATTTTTTAACAGTAACTTCTTAGAGGAATGTTTGGATTGCAGATGTCCTAGGGTGCCCTGGACAGTGGAAGTACAGAAATGCCAAAAGTCATGAAAATGCCAAGAGCCAAGTAAAATGTTTATACCCATATTTTATAAGCTCAAGAGATATGATCAGAAAAATCAGAAAGGACTTCCTTGGTGGTCCAATAGTTAAGACTCTGTTTCCAATGCAGGGAAACTGCAACAACTACTCCCCATTAAACTGCAACATTCTGAGCCCACAAGCTCTGGAGCTCAAGGGTTGCATGGCAAGGAAGATCCCACGTGACACAAGACCCAACACAGCCAATTAAATAATTTTTTTTAATGAGAAGAAAGAAGAATGGAGAAGTTTGAAGAGAAGCTAAAATATGGAATATTTTGCCTTAATGGTACACAAAATTCCAATATCTGAATGATATTAGCAAACGTATTTGGAGAAAACATGTTTGAAACAAATAGACATAGTGAACAAGGGCAGGTTACCTCCCTCATGTTGCCCTTGACCTAGACAAAAATGACAGCAAGAGCACATGATTATCAACAGTACAGCAGTAAACAAGGGCTAAGCTTAGCCTAAACTTACATAGACAAATCTTAACTCTAGGCAAGAAACTAAAAGTGTGGGTAACATCCTTATTTAGTGCCCTTCTCCAGGGGTTCTTCCTGATCCAGGGAAGCCCAAACCCAGGTGGCGTTAGTGGTAAAGAACCCGCCTGCCCATGCAGGAGACCCGAGACGCAGGTTTGATCCCTGGGTCAGGAAGATGTCCTGGAAAAGGAAATGGCAACCCACTCCAGTATTCTTGGCTGGGAAATCCCATCCTCAGAGGAGCCTAGAGGGCTACAGTCCAGGGGGTCACAAAGAGTCAGACTTGACTGAGCGACTAAACAAGAGCCTTGTTCACAAAATAAAACGTATAGTTTTATTTCATGATAACTCAAGCCTATCTTGTCTTCCCGGTCTCCTAAGAGCGATAGCTCTCCTATGCTCGGACCATCAGATGGGAATTAATTATGACTGGCAAATCTGCCAAGGCTTTCTGCATTCAAGGGAAACTGTATATTTTGGTTTCCTAAAAAAAAAGAAAAAGAAAAAAAAGAGGAAAGAGGCCTCTAAAAAATGAAATCTATTTTTAAAAGGAGGGAGGTAAAATGATAAAGCAGAATTCTAACATAAGAACTATTCTGTCTCTCCAGTAACACCTGGCTGGTCATAACTGAATTCTTATAAACTTCAAAAAGTGAGTGGTTGGGACTTCCCTGGCGGTCTAGTGGTTAAAAATCTGCCTTCCAATGCAGGTGATGTGGGTTTGATCCCTGGTCCGGGATTGATCCCTGGGTCAGGAAGATTCCCTAGGCAAAGAAATGGCAACCCACTNCAGCGAGGCCAAAGTGGGGAAAAATTTAAGAAGAAATGGAGAGAAGGGATAAAGTAGACTTGATAAAACTCTTTGAATCTGGGTGATGGTACGTGGGAGTCCATTATATGACTCTACTTCTGTGGATTTTTAAAATTTTCATCACAGAAAAAAAAACTTAATGAACCCATAGCCATCCCCAGCTCATTCCCTGATACCACCTTAGTCTAAGTCCTTCTGGCTGACCTCCCTGAGCCAGTCTTCCTAATCCTGTCCAGCCTTCCTCACATGCCATTTTTATCATATTGCTTTCTTGTTCAGAAACCACCAACAGCCCCATTTGTTCTCTCACAACAGACCCAAATCAGCACTGCAAGATTTTCAAATGCATCCAGGATTTGGGTCTAGCCTTCCTAGGCAAGCTGATTTCATACTAGTCTCCAAGGAGACCAGTCCAACACTCTACAAAAGTTCCCTTCATAGGGAAAGCCCTCTTTCCCCGCCTTTGTCAAGTCAAACCTGAGCTATTCTCCAGCCCCACCTCACCTATAAAAGCTTTCTTGATTACTCCAGTCTTCACTAACTGTTTCTCTGAACCTGTAAAACATGTTTATCAAGGACCACATAAAATAACAGTAATGTGTGGAGTTGTTTGTCATTAAATCTGGTATTTTCTGGTCCCCCCCAACAAACAGATAACCAAATTCTCACATATTATATTTTGGTATCATTATATATATATATACACACACACACATATATATACATATATAATGCAGATCATATTTTATATTTTGGTTTTGAACCCTCCACACCAGCAAGAAGCACACCGGTACACACCACCTGTTGTAGGCACCCAATGAAGAGTTTACAAATGGTGGACTGATTTCAGTTTGCAGAGAACTGTTTCCCAGGCTTAAAGATAAGGAAATGGGCTCCAATTAGCTGCAAGTTACGACCAGGGCTACATATGTTCATCTCATCAGTCTTTACTGGGTCCTGGCTATCCTGTGATCTATATGTCTAGGCACTGGGGACCCAGCCGTTTGGAGCACATGCTGTTGGTGGTCTGCTTACAGTTCCCATGGGAACACTCAGAGGCCACCTGCATACAGATCTCTTATAAGTGGCTTCTTAATTCTCTGGCCATAGAAGCTTTCCTGCAGGAGCAGAGTCAGTATTAGGGAGTTAATTCTCCCAGAGTCCCCCTCCACCAATGAAGGACAGGAGATGACAGATAAACGCCCCAGGTCCCTTGATTTTTAGTGAGATGATTCTGAAACTGCTGTACAGTCAGAGGGCCCCTGACAGGCTTGAGCCCCCAAGCAGTAACCCATTCATTAGCATAACTTTTCCCTAGCTCTTCTATTTCCCAGTTTCACGTCCCATTCCCTCACTGAATTTGCTAGGATTAACTCCAGAGTAAACAACTTCCTCCTGAATCATTTCCTCATGGTCTAGGGAAGACAGCAGTGATCAGTCCTGCCAGGGTCCCTGCTCTGACAGAGCACACATTTCTACATTCACTGTTTCAGGTTTTCCAGTACCTGTGCATGCATCCGTGCAGTTCTGTTAGGCGCTGACTCCCCGCCTTGGTATGCAAGGCATCCACGTTTTGGGTCACCAACCAGTGCAGCTTTCCGAGTCTCTCCCAGTTGCTCAGAGCCCAGTGTGCAGGGTTAGGCTGGTGGGAGGAGAACTGAGGCCAGCCCACAAAGTTTCTAGCCCAGTACCGCTGGCGGACAGGAGCGCTCCGTACAAAATCCCCATGCTGGATAGGCCTCCGGTCTGTGCGGGCATAAAGTCCCACCTTTTCTGACCTGTAGTCTGGGATCCCTGACTCGGTGGAGATTCCTGCCCCGGTCATTACTAGGAGCCTCTTGGAAAGGGTGATGAAGCGTTGTAACTCTTTGACCTTCTTAGGGTCCAGAGGAGGACTTGGTGGCACAAATAATCCAGTGGATCTGAGTGAGCACTGCTGGCTGAAGTTTGCCCTCCAGCGGACTTTTGCTGTCCTTTTGAAAGTTAACCCAAAGCTCATCCTCATGCTAGAGAGAAAAAAAGCATCACAGGAGAAACTTGTTTTTTTTAATTACTTGTTTTTTATCTATTGGGTTGTTTTTTTTTTTTTTTTTTTTTTGCCACACGGTGCAGCAAAAATAATTTCCTTTTCTTTGCCTTGGAGAAAACTC
>SJYV01026263.1:3088572-3098733 GCA_006410875.1 Neotragus pygmaeus
TTGTTTTTTTTTTTTTTTTTTTTGCCACACGGTGCATCCCATAGGATCCAGGGACCTTCCCTGAGACCAGGGATCGAACCGGTGCCCCTGCATTGGAAGCTCAGAGTCTTAACCACTAGGCCACCAGGGAAGTTCAGAAACTGGGTTTTAAAAATCAAGATAACTAAGAGAAGGGGGGTGGGGCAAGATGGGAGAGGGGATTAAGAGGTACGAACTATTGATCTATAAAATAAGCTAAAAGGATATATAGTACAAGACGAATATAGCCAATATTTTATAACAACTATAAATGGAATATAACCTTTAAACATTATGAATCACTATGTTGTACACCTGAAACTTTCAACTAAATGTTAAAAAAAAAAGGTTTTTCTAAATATTTATATGGCAGCACCAGGTCTTAGTTGCAGCATGTGGGATCATTCAGTTGTGGCGTGTGGGATCTAGTTCCCTGAGTAGGAATTGAACCTGAGCACCCTGCATTGGGAACATGGAGTTTTAGCCACTAGACCACCAGGGAAGTCCCTAAAAATTTTAATTTAATTAAAAAACACAAAAAACAGAATAGCACAAGATTAACCAAGAGCTGTTCATTGTTGAGGATCTGTGTTAGATCTAAGGATGGGGGTTCATTACATTACCTATCTCCACAATAACAAATAAATTTTTTAACAGTAACTTCTTAGAGGAATGTTTGGATTGCAGATGTCCTAGGGTGCCCTGGACAGTGGAAGTACAGAAATGCCAAAAGTCATGAAAATGCCAAGAGCCAAGTAAAATGTTTATACCCATATTTTATAAGCTCAAGAGATATGATCAGAAAAATCAGAAAGGACTTCCTTGGTGGTCCAATAGTTAAGACTCTGTTTCCAATGCAGGGAAACTGCAACAACTACTCCCCATTAAACTGCAACATTCTGAGCCCACAAGCTCTGGAGCTCAAGGGTTGCATGGCAAGGAAGATCCCACGTGACACAAGACCCAACACAGCCAATTAAATAATTTTTTTTAATGAGAAGAAAGAAGAATGGAGAAGTTTGAAGAGAAGCTAAAATATGGAATATTTTGCCTTAATGGTACACAAAATTCCAATATCTGAATGATATTAGCAAACGTATTTGGAGAAAACATGTTTGAAACAAATAGACATAGTGAACAAGGGCAGGTTACCTCCCTCATGTTGCCCTTGACCTAGACAAAAATGACAGCAAGAGCACATGATTATCAACAGTACAGCAGTAAACAAGGGCTAAGCTTAGCCTAAACTTACATAGACAAATCTTAACTCTAGGCAAGAAACTAAAAGTGTGGGTAACATCCTTATTTAGTGCCCTTCTCCAGGGGTTCTTCCTGATCCAGGGAAGCCCAAACCCAGGTGGTGTTAGTGGTAAAGAACCCGCCTGCCCATGCAGGAGACCCGAGACGCAGGTTTGATCCCTGGGTCAGGAAGATGTCCTGGAAAAGGAAATGGCAACCCACTCCAGTATTCTTGGCTGGGAAANACTCCTTCTCCCGGACAGCCTCCCACTCCCACCCTCTTTAGGGGGCCGTGCGGGGCCGGGCTGGGGGGGGGGCGCCACCTCACCCTGGCTTGGGGCCTCCCTCGCCGCCCCCTCCGCTGCGCGCCCCGGGGTCTTCGGGGGCACGGTCCTGGCGGCGGCCCCACCGCGCTCGTTTTCTCCGCCCGTCAGCGCCGGGCCCTGCGGTCGCCGCGCGTGGGGCTCTCGGGCCCCCAGGGCCCCGCTGTCCGGGGTTGGAGACACCTCGTTTAAGCGAGGAGTCAGCGTCTGCGGACGCCGGCTCCGGCTCTGCTTGGGTCGGCCCCTTTGGTTCCGCGGCTAGACCAGGGGTCTGTGAGGACCCGGGACCCGCAGGAAAGTGAGCCCCGCAATCCTTCAAAAGTCCTCGTACCTAAGATTGCTCCGGTTCAAGGCAAGAGTGCGGGGAGCGTCAGGACACCGCACCTACAATTTGCTGGTCACCTCGCTGTCGGGGCAGTTGGGACAGTACGTGGGACACGTGGGGCCACCTTCACGCTTCACCCAGTGATGAGGTTAATTTTGCCCCAAGCTCGCTCACCGGTCTCCTAGACGCTAAGCAGGCATCTCTGTGGAGGGGCAAGTCGGTTGGGGATTTGCTTACTTTGAGAGTGTTTGGCGTAACAAGCATCTAAAGTTCCCCAAACCAGTGTATGCTGGTGGTTTCCCAAAAGTGGTTTGAAGTCGGTTTAACCGCTGAGGAGATTTGGATGTTCCTGAACCCTTGTGATTGTTTCTTTCCTGACCCTGGCATCCAGCTCCTCCCGTTTCCACCCCGGCTTTGTGCTTCTGTTTGGTTAATGTTTGCGGACCACTAACTTGATCCTCGCGCAGAGAAGCTCTTTTTTATGTGCGTGCTCGGTTTACTGTGGGAGGCTTTTGTTTTGGGGAGTAGTTGGTTGAGAAACGTGGGAAAAGAACGGGAGAGAAAATGAGAGTCAAAGAAAGCAACGTTTTTATCCATTGAATTGCGCAGCCAATTGTAACTGCACCCGGAAGTTTGTACTGAACACGTGTTGATGAGAGAAGGTTAAAAGCTGGGTCCCCTTTGACCTTTGAAGTTGATTATTAGCAGTTTATGTTGAGTTAAATATTTCATATTCTCAGTGTAACCAGAATTAGAGACGGAATGGGGTTCTAAAGTGTCGGCCAAGGAGGGCCCAGAAAGCTGTCAAATCCTTAGTTGTTCTCTATCGCTGTTCCTCCTAACAGTTGCAGTCATTTAAACCAGCTAACAGTGCGAAGGCATCCCATATTTTCCCGGTTATTTACGGCAGTCAGAACTGATTTTTGTAAGCAATGGGGAAAGCCTTCATCACTGCACAAAAGATAGTCTGTACAGAATTTCTAGGGTAAAATGTAGAATTTACTGCTGGTAGGACATTAGTTTTGCAAGCAAGGTGACGTTTTATTTTCATGTTTAAAGAAGTTGCTTCCAGTGTTTACCTTTCCAGAGAAGACATCTTTACCGTTTTCCTCTGGCTTCTGCTTTTTATCTCCCAGTCTATTTCCAGTCTAAATTTATTCCTTACAGTTCTTCAGAAATTTAAGTAAATTTTACTTCAGTTGCTGGATAAGTGTTAAAAAGGAAGGCTTAGTGAGTGACTTATAGTTGATGAATTCATTCATTTAGTTATTCGTCCATTGAATGCTTTTATGTTTCAGACAGTTTTACAGGTTTTAAGGGCGTTACTGAGATTACTATTTAAAATGTGCAGTATGGGAGATTTTTAAAGTCGTCCTCGCGCCCCCCACCCCCGCCCCCACCTCGCGACAACCCGCGAAGACGTTAGGTACCGATAACATTTTGGCCTTCCTTAGTCTCTAAATTGAGCTTTTATTTGAGATTTGCTGACCTGCTTGTGAAGTAAGAAAGCAGGCAGGTCTGAGGGCTGGTCTTCATAAATTACCTGACTTTTCATGAGGCTCTGTGGGTTTTTGAAAATTGGAGTAAAGAAAGATACTTTCTGAGAAGAATTGTTTTCCCTTAAATACCCAATTAGTAACCAAAATGATGTAATCCTTAAGTTTTTGCAGTTGTCTTTTTTTATGCTAATTGACAGATCCACTTTGATGTGGCTGAATTGAGTATTAAGGACAGCCTTGAGATACCACGGAAATTTTCTGTAGATGGACAGGATAGGCTCTTGAAGAGCAGGAAATCTCTTATGAACAAAAAATATATATATGGTACAAAACCCATCAAATTAATTTGTTTATTTAGTTCTTAGGAGACAGTATGTAGCACAGAGCAGTAATTTTCAAACCTTTTTATTGTATTCCATAGTAAGAACTGTGTTTTATATTGTGAACTAGCACATTAATACACGCATAAAACTGTGTTTTATATAATAATGTTTACCTTTTACTGTGTGCTGCACTAATTCTGTTCTGTATTTAACATATTTGAATAGTCTGTATTTGAAACATTTAAAAAATACTAGTCATAAGGTAAATTATTTGACAACTCATCATGTTGTGACTAGCAGTTTGAAACATACTGGTATGGGATTCAAAACACAGAATCTGGGAGGTGTGGTATCAGCCGTCCTAGGTTTGTAATTCTGCTCCAAGCTTGCTTTGTTGTTAACTTGTTACAGTTCATCTCATCTCCGACAAGGGGATAACAGGTAATTTTTACTTACGGATTATTTTGAGAGTTAAGAGAAAAAAAGTCCAACCATACAGTGAATGCTGGGAAGACTAGCCATCTGATTTTCATGTTGTGATTGAGAACATAGTTTCACCCTTCTCCCCCATTCTTTCTCATGGTGCTTTTTCAAAAGATTTTTGGAACTTGTATATAATCTGCACATTCCTTTGTGATTCCATTCTTTCTATAGATTTTGCAGTAAGAGTGAGGGGAGGGGCATGGCACTGAGCAATTGCTGCTTGGGGAAGTAGGTGTTAAAAATACAGACTATACCTTTTTAGGTAAAGAAAATTTTCTTTAGCAAACTTGTTTATATCTACCTTCCCTTCTACCTAATATTCTTAAGGAACCAGTACCCAGTAGACATTTAATGAATACTTGTTGATGGACTTACCACTTAAATTCAAAGTGGATCATTATCCTTCAGATTCTTAAGCTAAATGTCAGTCATCAGATATCCGGGCTATGTAAAAACAAAAATTGGGTCAAAATCAGACATGCTTAGCACTATTAAATAATGAGAAAAATCCTTTTCAGGCAAAGGTATATTTTTGTTTTGGAGGATAGTTGCTTTACAGTATTATGTTGGCCTTTGCCATATATCTGTGGAGTCACAAGAGTCAGACACAACTGAGCGACAGACATACTGCCATATAGCAACATGAATCAACCACAAGTATACCTATGTCCCCCTCCCTAAGATAATTACTTTTAAAAGATACTTCTTAAAAATGATTCTATGTGTACATATCTGAAGATGTCTGCCACTTTCCTCTAGATATATATGCTGGTTAACTGGACAAATTGAAAATATGACCTGAGTAAAAGAGAGCTAGTATTTTATAGAGCTAATATGGAAGTTAATTATTGAATTTAATTGCCAACAGGTAAAGTTTATATTCTGGAAATAAGGTGTTGCATCAGCAATTTGAAGAAAAACATTTTTTGAACTTTGAAGTAATGTTTATCGGTATGATAGTTAATAGCTAATATTTTGGAGAAGGCAGTGACACCCCACTCCAGTACTCTTGCCTGGAAAATCTCATGGACGGGGGAGCCTGGTGGGCTGCAGTCCAGGGGGTTGCAAAGAGTTGGACACGACTGAGTGACTTCACTTTCACTTTTCACTTTCATGCATTGGAGAAGGAAATGGCAACCCATTCCAGTGTTCTTGCCTGGAGAATCCCAGGGATGGGGGAGCCTGGTGGGCTGCTGTCTGTGGAGTCGCACAGAGTTGGACCCGACTNGACAGTCTTCCTCAGCTTTTCTAGCTGTAAAAAAACAAGGCCTTGACATAGATTTTGATAAAATGTAGACATTCTCCAGTGACACTCACCCCATACGTAAACATTATTTTATATTGGGCTTTCTAGATCTGGGATCAGGATCCTGACTTTCCAGAGTAACGCGTGAACAGCTAGACAAATACAGGTTCCTGATTCCTGAGACCAAAGGTCTCGGGAAACCCCGGTGAAAACATGCTCTACTGGAACAACTGCTCTCTCCCAGGTCCCACGACAGGGCAAAGAAGAGAAATGGAATCCACAATTTCTAGAAACCTGCAGCCCGCACAGAACACCCTTACCTTCCACAGCTTAAGGGACACTTTACGCCCAACAGGGACAGACCGGCTATATTTGCATTTTGGGAAATGTAGTTCATGAAGCAGAAATGATGCAAGAAAACTACAAATCCCACAATCCTTTGGGCTTCACAGCTGTGGGACCCAGATTGTCCAGTAAGGCCCCCTGTTGGCCTTCTCTGGTCGGAGGTTTCAAACCTAGGTATGCGATGTGCAGCTGTCTCCTAAGCCATCATGTTTTTGAGAGAGAAGCGGTTAGTTTAGATGCCAGTGTCCTGAGTGCAAAATAGTACATCCAAGGACTTCCTTGATGGTCCAGTGGCTGAGACTCAGCGCTCCCAAAGCAGGGGGCCCCAGTCGATCCAGGGTCAGGAAACTAGATCACGCATGCCTCTCTCATGCCACAACGAAGAACCAGCATAGCCAGATAAACAAATATTTTTTTAAATAGTACATCCTGTCAATTACAAATTGGCACTTGCAAATTTGTAATTGCAAAGAGCTGCAAAGAGCATTTGCCAGCGATTGAACAAAAACAAGGAGATTGAACCCTGTGCTGCTGCAGCTATTAACCTTCAACACCCCCTAAGGGAGTTCAGGGTGGAGTGAGGCACTCTGTGCTACAGGGAACCTGGTGGGACAGGTCTTTAGATAGTTAGATATTTTCAGGAACTGATTTCATGATCCCAGTTTTTGCCATCTCTTCCTATCTAGAAAATCACTAAATCCCTTCATGGTGACATCACTAACAGAACACCTTTTGTAAGCTCCTCTTTCACCAGAATCTTATATACTGCCCTTCCCTCACTACCTCTCTGGAGCAGTCTCTCAGAGCTACTGGAGGTGCTGTCCACCAGGCCGCAGTCCTCATTTTACCCCAAATAAAACTTAACTCACAACTCTCACGTTGTGCATCTTTTTTAGTTGACAATCCAAATGGGAATTCACTCTCTCATTAGAAGCTGCAGCAATGGATCTAGGTTTGACTCATCCTCAGCTTCAGTGTTTATAATCCTTCCCACGCATTGAAACGGAATCAGGTTCCCACCATGCAATGAGTTGTGAAGAAATTCATTCACAAATGTCTGGAAAACTGATCACAGTTGAAAGGAACAATTAAAGTGAAATATAATATACAGGGACTAATATGATTACACATGTGGCTTCTCCAATTTTATTTCTCATCTTATATTTTATTAAATTAACCAACACAATGTCTGAGTTTTACTTCCAAAAATTCTGATTTAACTGGTCTGGGGAGACACGGGCACCAAGCCGTTTTACAAACGTCACAGTTGTTTCTAATATGCAGCCAGTGAGAACCACTGATCCGTAGCATCCCTGGATAAGACATCAGTTTGTGCTTTAGAACACATCAAAACAGCTAGCGCTGACCTTGAAGACCACTCTAAGGAAACACTTCCCCCATTTTAAAATGAAGTGAGGGAAATTCTCGGATGGTCCAGTGGTCAGGACTCAGAGTTTTCACTGCTGATGATGCATGTTCAATCCCTGGTCAGGGAACTAAGATCCCTCAAGCCACCGGACACCGCCAAACGAAACAAAACAACAATGATGACAACAACAAAACTGAGGCCCAGAGAAGTAGTATGAAGGCTGGAGTCAGTTTACTCTCATTGAATGCATAGAGGTAAATATTGGCAAAGTAGTTTTGAAGCAGGAGGTAGATGCCCCCACTCACCCACAAGGAAAGCAATTTGAGTTTATTTCCTGTAGACAGAAAATCCAAAATATCAATAGCAGTACAACCAAGAGAGGAGGCTGGCTCCTGCCCAGATGAAAATAAGAGACCACATACTTCTCATCCTTCAAGTCAAGGAAACCTTGACTTCCAGACCAGAAAACTCTTTGGAGGTCAAAAGAGGAATGATGCTAAATTTACCCATTAGCTTTTTTGGTGAAATCCATCCTGACAGAGATTCATGCGCACACATTGGAAGATAGTGAGAGGCACCGAATAAGGACTCAGAACCAGGCAAATTGAAATGACTGGCCTGGGACTTCCCTGGTGGTCCAGTGGCTAAGACCCCATGCCCTCAGTGCAGGAGGCCAGAGTTCGATCCCTGGTCAGGGAACTGGACTCCACATGCTGCAACCAAGAAGTTGCATGCCACAACTAAAGAACCTGCATCCACAATGAAGATCTGTTGTAGTCAAATAAATTAATTAATTTAAAAAGAAATGATTGGCCCAAGGAAACCCAGAAGAAATGCCCCATATAAGTGATTCAAGCTACCATGAGGTTGTGACTCTGAGTCCGCCTGTGTGTCTATCTACATGTACTGTACTCTTTTTCCTCCTAACAAACATTTTACTTGTCTCACTACTTTTCATCTTTGTGGGAATTCTTTTTTTGCAAAGCCAGGGCCTTGTCACTCATCACTGGTCTAGTAGTTAGGATTCAGCTCTCTCTCTGCAAGACCCAACCTCAGTCTCAGGCTGGGAACTGAAACCCTGCTTCAAGCCACTGCAGGCTGAAGCTACCAGAGATCACTTTGGGAGCAGTACCTCTAGTCACACCTCAAATAGGTCTCTGGGCTGGGAGAATCACCTGACATGAATATTTTGTGCCTTAGTTAACCTGACCACCCTGACTGAAAGTGAGTGAAAGTCGTTCAGTCATGTCTGACTCTGCCACCCCGTGAATATACAGTGCATGGAATTCTTCAGGCCAGAATACTGGAGTGGGAAGCTGTCCCCTTCTCCAAGGGATCTTCCCAAGCCAGGGATCTTCCCAAGCCAGGGATCGAACCCAGGTCTCCCACACTGCAGGTAGATTCTTTACCAGCTGAGACACAGGGAAGCCACAGGGAATCCTGGCTGGAAAAAATAAAAAAGGATCAAAATGCAGACTGGAAACTAAGGCACAAAATTATAATCCAGAATATTTTCTGCACAAATGAATGTTTGATCAAAACCTATAGAAATGTCAAAACATGACATTACCCCCATCTCAGGCCAATATTATCATGGAAAACTTCATATCCACATTATTTCCCCAGTTCTCCTAGGGGAATAAGCATCATTAAGAGACTGGCCAGGAACACAAGATTATTGTGCCTTTAGGCCTCAAAGAATCTCATGTTCTGGGGAGAAGTTAGCTGAGTTTTCCAGCTTTCTTAGTGCTGGGAAGTCATCTGTGGAGGATGAAGTCATCCAAGACAGCTGGTGAAACACTATTTCCCTTGGTAGCTTCTGACAGGGTGTAATGAGCCACCCAATCGAGACATTCTCAAGGGCTGAGAAGTTCCTTGGATGACACTAGTCTTTTCATTTCTCACAAATCCACTGCACCAGGCATTAATGACAAAGTCCTCTAAGTTAATCACACGGTTAGTCTTTTCTTTTTCTCTCTGCTGTTTTTTCCTACCCTGGCTGTGGGGAAAAAAAAAAAAGTTAACCAGACATCAGCATCAAACAGGCCTTTTTTAGAAAAAATTTTGGCTGCAGTGGGTCTTTGTTGCTGTGCGCTGGCTTTCTCTGGTTGCAGAGACTGGGGGCTACTCTGTAGTTGAGGCGCACAGGCTTCTGACTGCCGTCATCTCCCTTGTTGAGGAGCCGGGGATCTGCAGCATGGGCTCAGTAGTGTCAGTGTCCCACGGGTTTAGTTACCCTGCAGCACGTGGGGTCTTCCCCAACCGGGGATGGAACATGTGTCCCCTGCTTTNAAAAAAAAAAAGTTAACCAGACATCAGCATCAAACAGGCCTTTTTTAGAAAAAATTTTGGCTGCAGTGGGTCTTTGTTGCTGTGCGCTGGCTTTCTCTGGTTGCAGAGACTGGGGGCTACTCTGTAGTTGAGGCGCACAGGCTTCTGACTGCCGTCATCTCCCTTGTTGAGGAGCCGGGGATCTGCAGCATGGGCTCAGTAGTGTCAGTGTCCCACGGGTTTAGTTACCCTGCAGCACGTGGGGTCTTCCCCAACCGGGGATGGAACATGTGTCCCCTGCTTTGGTAGGCGCAGTCTTAACCACTGGACCACCAGGAAAATCCCCAAATAGGCCCTTTTATGTCATTTTTACATCTAGTTGATGACTACATGAATATTCAGTAAGCAATATATTGACCATTTCATGTTTGAAGTTTTTCGTAATGAAATGTTGGGGGAAATACAATTTTCTCAGAGACTACCGTTCTCATCTTCATTTCAGTTCAGTCGCTCAGTCGCGTCCGACTCTTTGCGACCCCATGAATCACAGCACGCCAGGCCTCCCTGTCCATCACCAACTCCCAGAGTTCACTCAGACTTGCATCCATCGAGTCAGTGATGCCATCCAGCCATCTCATCCTCTGTTGTCCCCTTCTCCTCCTGCCCCCAATCCCTTCCAGCATCAAAGTCTTTTCCAATGAGTCAACTCTTTGCATGAGG
>SJYV01026263.1:3107708-3123943 GCA_006410875.1 Neotragus pygmaeus
AAAAAAAAAAAAAAAACCACACCCACCTGCTTATTAGTGGACCTGTGCAGTTCAAACCAGTGTTTTCCAAGAGTCAACTGTACAATTATGAGAAGTGCTAAAAACAGGTCATAATCACAGGAGCCCTGACATAGTCTACCAGGCCAAGGAATTGTTTTCTGAGAAAATGGCTTTTATGTTGAAATCTCCCCACTCCCCCAAATAATGATGCCAGTTAACATTTAAATCTGTGCCGTCCAGGGTGGTAGCCACTAGGCAACAGTCCTAGGACTGTGGCTAGTGGAAATGAAATGTGGTGTAAGTGTAACATGCAAATGTGATTTCAGAGACTTCCTATTAAAAAGAAATGAGCTATCTAACTGATATTTTTATATTGATTACAAGTTGAAATGGTAACAAATATTTAGGATAGACTGGATTAGATAAAATATACTAAAATTCATTTTAACTATTTCTTTTGACCTTTTTCAATGCGGCTACTAGAAAAATTTTAATTACATACATTGCATTTTGTTTCTAGGGAATAAGCCCTGAGTTCCCTGGAGCAGGAAATGGCAACCCAGTCCAGTATTCTTACCTGGAAAATCCTATGGACATAGGAGCCTGGTGGGCTACAGTCTATGGGATTGCAAAGACTTGGACACCACTGAGCAACTGAGGATGGCATACCGATCCCTGAGTCAGACAGTGCTTGTTGACGACCAGGGATATACCAAGGTGTAAATGTGTAGTATTTTGTTTAATCCTATGATGACTCTGACAGGTAGCTATTATTTATCAACTTTCTGCAGAGGAGGAAACAGATGCAAAGAGTAAAATGGACCGAGATTCACCACCATCAAGGAAGATAACTGGAATTGGGTCTTTCTCAGTCCACTGAGCTGTGTACTTAACCTCTACCCTACATTGCTCAGCAGAGGGGCCCGTGGGCTGGGACAGGAAGAGGCATCCAGAGCCATGAACGTGGAAAGAACAACCACACGAAGAGACAGACATTCCATGGACTAGCGGGCCCTCGGCAACGCTAGCCATGGAGTGGCCCCACGCTGCCTCCGCCTTCTCAAAGGTTGTCTTCTCAACGTGAGGACCCTGAATTCAGTTTTGGCAGCGCTATCCATCAGTGTTCTGTCCATGTCAGTTCTTCTTCTTTTTTTTTTTAGAGATTGTTTATTTTCCATCAACCTATTTCCATTTAAAGAGTTTGTGGAGACCTTCCCACGCCCCCCCCACCCCACCCGGTGGTCCAGTGGCTAAGACTCTGTGTTCCCAACGCAGGGGGACTGGGTTTGATTCCTGGTTGGGGAACTAGGTCCTACATGCTGCAACTAAGCATTTGCATGCCATAACTAAAGATTCTGCATGCTGCAACTAAAACCCAGTGCAGGAAAAAAAAAAAAAAAGTTTGTAGAAGAACAGCTTAAGACTGTTGTGGTTGTTCCTACTCATTCAGTGGCCTGAGTGGTGGGAGCTGCAGGTCAGTCTTCATGGGGAACTGTGGAATAGACCCAGAAAGCTCCTGCACACCTCCGGACCAGTCCACCACCTCAGGTTGAGCATCGGTCAACTCAGGAGCTGGAGTGGTCCATTCACCTTGAAATGCCTCCTTGGTCACAACCTTCTTAGCTGCCACCCGCTCTTCCTTTTCAATCCCTGTCAGCATCTCCATAGAAGGAAAGATCGGCATGGCCTTCCAGGGTGTTCACAGGAGATGGTGTCATGCATTCGCAGAACTTCTTGGGTGAGCACCCACCACGTCAGACTCACTGAGTAAGCTCCATTGTCACACAGGATGGCTGGGGCCACGAAGCACAGAGGAGAGTTTGTGTCACATAGATCAATGGAAGGCAGGTGAAGAGACTTCTGTGAGAGGCTGGTGGTCAGCCCTGCGATTACTAATGAGCAGAAGCCTTGGCTCCTGGAAGGCTGCCTGGATCTTGTTAGTGAAGGTTCCAAGAGTGAAGCGGCCAGCGATAGGAATGGCTCCAGTGGCAGCAGCAAGCTTCAGCACAGTCCGCAGCCCAGTTTTCTCGGAGGAAATGACGCTGATGTCCACTGGGCTTTCAATGACAACGATGGCATGAGCTGCCAACAGAAGCTTCTGGAAGGTTCTCTTCAGATTTATGATGTAGACATCATGACTTTTCCTTTTGTAGACATGCTGTTTCATTTGAAAGTTAAAGTTGGTGCCACCTAAGTGGGTTTCCCTTCCTTGGTGGCTCAGAGGTAAAGAAATCTGCCTGCAATGCAGGAGAAGCAAGAGATGCAGCTAAGATCCCTGGGTCAGGAAGATCCTCTGGAGGAGGAAATGCAACCCGCTCCATTTTCTATTGTTGCTAGAAAATTCCATGGACAGAGGAGCCTGGCGAGCTCCATGTGGTCACAAATAGTTAGGCATGACTGAGTGACTGATCACACACATACAAGTGAGTTTCTGATGAAAGGAATTTGAGGACACCCTCCTCCTTATTTGCAGGACATCAAGGGCTCTGGATATGGTGAAAGTTTCCCTTTAAGTTACAATGGGAATCCAGAACAATGCCATATGGACCCCAGTCTGGGTAGCGAGGAGAGGCAACATCAATTCATCTTGAGGAAGTATGAGAAAACCTGGTTTGAATTAACCAAGTCTGATGGCTTGGGGATGGGAGTCCCGAGGGGAGGAAATCCCAGGTAAGGGACGGAGTGTCCAAGGTCACAGCATTGAACCGCAAAGCCTCAGTTCTCTTTAGAACATTCAAATTGATGTGCTTAGTCACTCAGTCATGTCTGACTGCAACCCCACGGACTGTAGCCCGCTGGGCTCCTCTGTCCATGGGAGTCTCCAGGCAAGAATACTGAAGTGAGTAGTCATTCGCTTCTCCAGAGGATCTTCTGACAGATAGATCAAACCCATTTCTCACATTGCAGACAGATTTTTTTTCCTGACTGAGCCACCAGGGAAGCCCCTCCTTAGAACTTCACCCACCAAAGGCATAATTGCCAGCTTAATTGATGTTTTTCTTTTCAGGGAATATTGCTTTGAAAAGAAAGGTTTGAGGGACTTGCTCAGTGGTTCAATGGTCAAGAATCCACCTGGTAATGCAAGGAACTCGGGTTTGATCCCTGGTTGGGGAACTAGGATCCCACGTGCCAGGGAACAATTAAGCCTGTACACTCCAACTAGAGAGCCTGAGAGCCACGATGAAAGATCCCACATGACACAACTAAGACCCAACAGAGCCAAATAAATAAATACTAAAAAAACAGTCGATCCACCTTAAAAAAAAAAAAGGGTTTGAGACCTTCGAAACAGGGACACGTGTACGCTGTGGGATTGGTCTAAGGACCATAGTTTCACCCGGCAGAGTACCAGGTGTCCTGCAGAGGCCTTAGCTAGGCCTTCTCAGGTTCAGATCTCAGTCTTCTCACTTATTGGCTCCGTGACCTCAGGTAACTTGATCTCTCTGGTCTTAATTTTTCCAACTGAAAAAGAGGATACTGGTGGTCATTTCCTAGGCTTGTGGTCAGAATTCAATGCAAGAAAGCATGGAAAGCACCCAGCTCACAGCCTGTTCATTCTGTTGATAGTGCTGGCACTCAATAAATAGCAGGTGGGAAAAAAAAAACAAAACGGCAGGTGGTGCTATCACATGATTTCTGAGTCTGTGAGAGCAAAGCCCCTCTGGGGTCTGGGGTGCAGTGGGGTGTTTCAGGAAACCATGCCCAGCACTGGGTGTAACCTTGTTGTTTTTCCCTTAGGGTCTAAGGTGGGGTCCTTTTTGCTCTGCCCAGAATTTTGGAAAAGTCTTCTAGGGAGGATGGATATGTGTAAAATTAAAGAATATATAACCTTTAAAATGGGTTTCCCTGGCTAGTTCAGCAGTAAAACAATGCAGTGCAGAAGACCCCAGAGAGTGGGTCTGATGCCTGGGTTGGGAAGGGAAGATTCCCCTGGAGAAGGAAATGGTCCCATTCCAGTATTCTTGCCTGGAGAATTCTATGGGCAGAGGAGCCTGGAGAGCTACAGTTCATGGGGTCGCAAAGAGTCAGATACGCCTTAGTGACTAAACAACAACAAACCTTGACAATATTGAATCTGGCCTCAAAGGCTGGGCTGAGAGATGGCACTGCCACAGATCCAGAGGGTGACCGCAGGAAAGGTCCTTCAAACGTCCCCAGCCTTCAGTTTAGTTGCTCAGTCATGTCTGACTCTTTGCGACCCCATGAATCGCAGTGCCAGGCCTCTCTGTCCATCACCAACTCCCGGAGTCTACACAAACCCATGTCCATCGAGTCCGTGATGCCATCCAGCCATCTCATCTTCTGTCTTTCCCTTCTCCTCCTGCCCCCAATCCTTCCCAGCATTAGGGTCTTTTCCAATGAGTCAACTCTTCGCATGAGGTGGCCAAAGTATTGGAGTTTCAGCTTTAGCATCAGTCCTTCCAATGAACACCCAGGGCTGATTTCCTTTAGGATGGATTGGTTGGATCTCCTTGCGGTCCAAGGGACTCTCAACAGTCTTCTTCAACACCACAGTTTAAAAGCATCAATTCCTCGTCGCTCAGCTTTCTTCACAGTCCAATTCTCACATCCATACATGACCACAGGAAAAACCAAAGCCTTGACTAGACGGACCTTTGTTGGCAAAGTAATGTTTCTGCTTTTGAATATGCTAGGTTGGTCATAACTTTCCTTCCAAGGAGTACCTGGTACTAATTTAGGGTCTTCTTTGGTGGGGTGGCAACTTACTGAAAGATGGACGTAGACGGACGGGCGGACAAATCTGACTCTCCAGCGGACAGCGGTGTGATAAGTGAGTGACGATGGACGGAGAGACACCGGTGAGATTGTGAGGCGTCAAGACAGGCGGATGGATATGTTAGCCAGTCAGGCATGCTACCGTGAGACAGAAAGACTGACAGAGGACCGGAAACCAGGGAGCCTTCCACCTGCGGGCTTGGCCACGAGGCGGCGCCGCCGCCCAGCGCAGCGGCGCCAGCCGCCCCGGTTGGGCGCGNGGACAGCCAAATCGGGCTGGCCTCTCTGGGGTGGGTGTGAAGGAAGAGCAACACAGCACCTGGAAAACGACCCTCGTGCCTCGGGGACACGACCTGGTGCCCCCAGCCCCAGGCTCACTTGGCCACCTGCTGCTCATCTTGGAAAGTCTTCTGTCCCCACAAGGGGACATGTAGTTTTCTCACCATCTGGCAGAGCGCCAGCCTAGCTACATCTTGGGGGCGAGGGAGCTACTGAGCTTGGTGGCCTTGCTTCCTCCATCTCAACCCCTCAGGTGGTTTCTTCTGATACATCTTGAACTTTCCAAGAATCCTCACCCTGCTTTGTCTGGAGAGCTGCACCAGAAATTTTTTTTTTTTTTTTTGGCCTGGTGTGCTGACGCTACAAAAGCAAGCTGGGGGGTCACCTGGAGGCAGTTGTCACGCTCCCTGTGTTCCCTTGTGGTCATCTGTCCCTAAACATCCTGTTTGCACCCTTAGTGCAGCGGGAACACCGGCCTGGAACCAGCTGTCATCTGTTTGCCTGACCTTGGGCAGAGGCGTGGGCCCAGGGCTGTCACAGCTTGTCTGCCTCTGGGGGACCCTGGGCTGTGTGGTCCTGGGCTGTTGATGGCGTTGCTGGTAGCGGTTCCTTTCCTCGTCACCAGCTTGGGCTTCGTCCCTGCTCTGCCCTTTCTCTTCTCGTTGCTTCTGCTGCCTATGAGAGTTTCTCTTCCGAATGTTCTGCTGGGCGTGACCAGTGGCCACTCCCTTCCCTGTGGTTCTGGGCCGATGCAGTCTTTCTTAGACGCCTACGCTTCGAGAGTGGAAGGAGCCTTAGGATGTCACCCACTCCCATGGTTGGGGTTTTCTGCCCGTTACTTCTTCCATCGGAGCTGCTCACTTTGTTTGTATATTGAGCTTCCGTTGGAGGCTGCAATCGCAAAAGGGGTTTTGTGGTTTTTCAAAAATTTGAAAATAAGAACATAAAAACATTGGAAAGTGACTTATGAGGTTCAGCCCACCTGTATTACAGAGTGACAGACTGAAATTCTCCAGGAGAAAGCACTTGCCCAGGACACTTAGTAGCAGGACAAGCCTGTGTTTTGTTTTTTCCCTCTCTTTCTGGCCCTCTTTTGGGGGTGTATCTGGGGTCCTAGTCTTCTTTCTAGAACCAGACACTTGCCACAGTGTGGCCTCAGGCCTTGTTTTCTTCTAGAGACCTTTCTAATGTCATTATGTGTCAGATACCGTTACTTTGTAAAAGTTCTTATGTCAGAGAAGATACATACTTATTGGTGTGTATCTTACCCACCCATCTTCTATATATTTATAAATATATAGGCATGCATGTAATATACGTATTCTTCCTTTTTTTAAAAAGCCCAGGTGAAAATCACATAACATAAGATTAACCACTTTAAGGTATACAGTTCAATGGTGTTTAGTACATTTAATACAGGTTGTGTAGCCACTGCCTCTGTCCAGTTCAGAACATTTTCATCATCACTAAAGGAGTGCCCATACTTTTTTTTTTTTTAATTTATTTGGCTGCACGGCCTTAGTTGCGGCATATGGGATCTAGTTCCCTGACTAGGGATCGAACCTGAGACTCCTGCATCTCCGGAGCATGGAGTCTTAGCCGCTGGACCACCAGGGAAGTCCTTTGGGTTATTTTCCAATTAGAGAGTTGAATTCTCCAGCTATGATTGTGGATTTATCTTTTTTTTTCTTTTCATTTCTGTCAATTTTAGCTTCATCTAGTTTGAAACTCCGTTATTGGATGTATGTGTATTTAAGACTATTGAATGTTCATGACAAATTGACCTTTTATCATCATGGAGGATCTTTATCTCTAATAATATTCCTGTCTGGAAGTCCATGTTGTCTGATATTAATGGAACCACTCCAACTTTCTTGATATTAGTATGAGTGTGGTATCTTTTCCCCGATCATTTTATACTTGTCAAACTGGTGGGAACTGTTTATCTGTGTCTTTTTATTTAAAGTGTTTCTTATAAATATCCTATTTCAAATCTTGCATTTTTATCCAATCTGACAATCTCTACTTTTTCGTTGTAAGCATATAGACCTTCTAACATTTAAAATAATGATTCTCCTGATTGGGTGTAAGTCTGCGATCTTGCCATTTGTTTTGTGTTTCTACCATTTGTTCTTTTTTTTTTAAATGTCTGTTTATTTTTTAAATTTTTGGCTGGGCTGGGTCTTCGTTGCTGTGTGGGCTTTCCTCTAGTTGCAGCGAGCAGGGGCTCACTCTCTAGTTGCGATTGTGAGCCTCTCGTTGTGGTGGCTTCTTGTTGCTGAGCATAGGCTCTAGGTCTTGTGGGCGTCAGTAGTTGTGGCTCTTGGGCTCTGGAGCACGGGCTTAGTTGCCCTGCGGCGTGTGGAATCTTCCCGGATCAGGGATTGACCTCCTGTGTCCTGCATCGGGAGGTAGATTGTTTCCCGCTGAGCCACCTGGGAAGTCCCTCTACTATTTTTCTGAATTCTTTCTTCTTTTCTTGCCTCCTTTTGGATTTGTTGAGTATATTAAGTTCAAAGAAATTAACAGAAATGTTTGCAAAACATTTCTTTTCTTATCTTTTCCCTCTCCCCTCTCTTTCAGTTTCTCTTCCAAAGACCTGTCGTCTTTTCTCTTTTGCTGGCAGGTCGCCCCTGCCTGTGAGGCTTCCCTCTGCATCGCTAATCCTTGCGTGCTTTTCTGGCTGTCTCATCTGTGCTGGGTGGTGATAATCAATGATGCTATCAGCCGCCCCAGCTACAGAGCCCCATGGCTGGTGTTGCTAACACATTCCAGTGGCCCAGGGTTCAGAAAATCAGCACATTCCAGCTCCTGTCTCCTCCTGCCTCCTCTGTCCCCCGGGAAGAGGTGTGACAGACAGGAGCAGGTCCGCAGGACATGAAGGCTGCGGTCCTCCCTGTTCCTCCCTGCCGTCCTCCTCCCCCGCCCTCCAGCGCCAAGTGAAAGTGCCCACCCGCCCCAGGGCTGGGCTGCCCTGGGTACCAGCTTCCCCCCAGGCCAGCTGCCTCGCTTCCGCCGGCCAGCCCCCGCTCCTGACTTGCCCTCCTGCACCCACAGAGGAAGCCAGACTGGCCACACAGTGAAGCCTTAAGTACCCACCAGGGGCTGCTCTGCTGAGGCCACAGAGTTCTGTGCGGTGCTCCTTTGATTTTGTTCTTTCTTTTTTTCTTTTAAGGGCAGGAGCTGTGCCGGTTTGGGAGGAGTGGTGGTAACTAGATCCCAGTAGAGGGAGATTTCCTGGGATGGAAGAGGAGGAAGGGCTGGGGCCCTGCTGCTTGTGCAGGCCACCCTCCCCACCCCCTGTTGTGCTTGGCAGTGGGGGCCGGGTCGTGAGCGCTCACCGAAGCCAGGAGTGGCATGGACTGCGGGGGTGAGCAGGTCTTGGTGATGGATGCGCTTGGCATGGCTCTGCTGGAGGCAAGGAAGTAAAGATGGATGGAGACTGCCTGCCTGCCCTCGATAAACTGGTAAACTGTCGCAGACTGGTTGTACCTAGGCACTCTGGCCGACAGTTTCTGCCAGTTTGCTCCCGTAGGGGATGTGCACGGTGCTTTGGGAACTCAAAGGAGAGGGGCTTGGAATTCTATGCCAGGGATGTAGTCATGGAGGGCTTCTTGGAGGAAATGGTACCCTAAACTGACTCTTTGATGTGGTTTATTTACTTATTTTACATTTCTTTTAAAAAAATTATTTCATCATTCTCATTGCTGTTTTTATTTTTTGGCTGTGGCATGCGGGATCCAAGTTCCCCGACCAGGGATCGAGCTGGTGCCCCCTGCACTGGAAGCAAGGAGCCCTAAGCGTTGGACCACCGTGGAGCCCCTAATGGGTGTTTTTAACTGGAGTCTTGACTTTTAGAAAAGCCCCCGACTTCCATCGTTTATATAAATCACAAGGATTTCTATAACAAGATATGGGAATCTCTTACAGAGTGCTGTAAGACTTGTGCCTTGTGGGGTATCCATCCCTGGATAAGGGTCGTTTTCTCTCTTTCAACAGCGTCACCCATGAAGTGTATGTTTGACTTTCTTTTCTAACGTTTCATATGAAAACAACAGACTACCTTAATTTATGTGTGCATCCTCATTGTAAATAGGCTTGCTTCCTGTCTGGATATTTTTGTGCCTCCGTGTTCTACTCATTAACTACTTTTGAAGTTTTAATCTATATTATTTCTACTTTGTTTTGTGTACAAGGGAGAAAATGAAAAAGCTGGAATCCCCTCACCCTCCAGAATGCTTATTTTCCACACTAAGATTTGGGAAGCTCTTAACAAAAGAGGCACCCCCCCCCCAACTCTCCAGAATAAAAACCATGCATTCCTTTTTGTTTAGGTAGGCAGGGCGGATCCTCTTTATCCTCGGGTTGCAGAAGAGGAAACTGAAGTCTTGAGGACTCTCAGGGGATTTATCGTGGTAAAGAAGTCAGGAGGGTGGTCTAGGAGGCCGGTGCTGTGAATGCAAAGGCCCAGAGGGAGGAGGCTTTGTGTGTGTGATGATGAATTCATGGGCTCTGCTTTGGCACTGCGTGTCATCCCAGTTGGATCTTACAGGCTCATCAAACTCAGCCTTGAACCACGAGGCCACCATTGACAGCCGCTAACCTTTGGTTCCTTGGTGGATGACTTTTTTATGTGGCCTCAGTGTGGCAGTTGGAATGGGGTCAGGTGTAGAGCCTCTGCTGGGGCAAATTCTTTCCCGGCTCAGCCAGGGTGGAGCCCAGGGCCCGTTTTGAAGGACTTTTCCACAAGAGCGTGGGGCCTGAGATTTCAGTGTCCCGGGCTTGCCGGCCCCAGCGGTGAGCCCATGTGCTTGTGTGACAGGAAGGACCTGGTTCCTGTGATAACACGCCAGATCTGGCCCCTCTTCCGGAGGGGAGCCACTGGGGGGATGGAGCTGGCTCTTGTTTGGATCCCAGGGCTGGACTTGGGCCCTGGGGAGCAGGGCAAGGGAGGGGTGAGCACCCCGAGAATTCCCCAAGCCGGCTGCGGGCAGTGCACAGCCTCCCCACACCCAGCCAGAGCACACAGGCGTGCCGTTCCCAAACCTCTGCTTCCTGGGCCCCGGAGAGATTCAGAGGCGGCTTGGCCAGGGGAAAAGAGAGACCTGGGGCTCGGGAGCCCCGTGGCTCTGCCTGTCCTGGGTCGTCACCTGCCCCCGTCACCCTGACCCTCCCATGCGCCTTCCTCCCCACGGCCCTGCCCCTCCTCCCACCTGCCCTGTCTCATCTGGTGGATGGCCCGTCCGCCGGAAACAAACGTGGGAGGCATCCTGTTCTCTTTCCTCAGCTGCTCAGTTACCAGGTCGCCTGGATCTCGCCTAGTTTTATTTAGAGCACTGAGGCTCCCGGCTGCCTCAGGCGTGCCCCGCCTCCCTTGGGGCTCCCCTGCACACACTGATGCACCAACACAAGCCTGGTCCTGCCATTCCCCCTGGCCTGCCGTCTGCCTGGTACATCCAGACTCACAGCACCTCCTGCTCCCCTCTTTCCCCAAGCTGGGACTTGTGCTCTGAGCTCCGGCCCCCTCTGTCTGCCTGGCTGCGTCTCACCTCTGCCTCTGTTCCTCCCTGGGCCTGGGAATGAAAAACCCTGCTCCCTCCCCTTGGCCTTGATTATGACGGTCTCCCACTCGGCACACTGTGGCTCTGTGGAAACAGACCCTGTCATGTTCTGGCCGTAGCTCCCCGCCCAGGGATCGAACCTGTGCCCCCTGTAGTGGGAGCACGGAGTTTTAGCTGCTGGACCACCAGGGAAGTCCCCAGACGCTGTACCTCTGTCACCTCTGTGCCCAGCGTGGTGTTTCCAGACACTTGTCAGGGCCACCAGAGGTGAAGGTGACGTGGCTCCCAGGGAGAGGGATGGAAGGACAGGGGGAGGCAAGTTCTGGGGGACCGCCCTCCCACCCCTGTGATATTAGAGGCTGTTTACAGACCCAGTCTACAGATGTGGGACTGAGCTCAAAGAGGTGCAGTCCCAGCAAGTGACAGAGCCAGGACTTAAGACCAAAGTTGTTCAACTACAAAACTCACACAGCATTCTTGCGGCAAACTCACTTACTCGCTGAGGCCGGTGGGTGTTACGAGTGAGCAGAGCAGGCCCAAAAGGAAGGGTGCTAGATTTCAAGGGACAGCCAGTGGTGGCCCTGCAGGAACACAGACGTGAACTGCTAGCTCTTGTGACTTCTCCTGGGAAGCCAGACATTTTGGCTTTTGTATGAAACCTCTCAGTTTCTTAAGGCTAACTCAGATTTCTTTCAAAAGCACAAACAGGGACTTCCCTGGCGGTCCAGTGTTTGGGGCTTTGTGTTTCCACTGTAGGCAGCACGGGTTCAGTCCCTGCTCAGAGCACCAAGATCCCACAGTGAAAGGAAAAAAAGCACAGAAAAGCACAAACACATCCAGGGCCCTGTGTGGCCGGCTGCAGCCTTCATGCCTTGGGCCGGTGGTCTCTGCCATGTTCTCTGTTGCCTCATTGAACCTGCGCTCACCTTCCCCTGGTCCTGCTGCCTCTAGAGTTTTCTCCAGAAGGAGAAGAATCAGAATTCCTGACTTAAAAGAGCTGTTGCAAGATTATCTGGGCCAACCCTTAGCCATTTACGATTCCTGTTTCACCAAAAAGGTAGGTAGGTGCAGACAAGTAAGGCCCTGTGAAATCAGAGTCTGTGCCCCTCGGCTGGAGCCGCTGGGCTCAGCCCTGCCGCCTCAACCCAGCGCCCGCGGGGACCTCCTCCCATCTGCCACTGTCTGCCACCACACTTGCCGGTGGTGCTCAGGAGGGCACCGGCCCTGGGACCTTGCCTCAGAGGACCTGGACGTCAGGCGAGGGCGCCAGGGCTGTGCTCTGAGCCTGACTGTTGAAGTTTGTGTCTTCCGCGTGGAAACAGGCGTCCTTGTTCACAGCCAGTGACAGCTGACTCCTCTCATCCCAGCTCCGGTCTCAGCTGGATGTGGGGTGGGGCAGCGGAGTGTGGTCAGGCACCCCTTCCACTTACAGGCAACCCCCAACCCCACCCCGACTTCCTGCCAGGGCGGGTTTCCAAAGAGGAAGACGTCACAGTTCAGGGTACAGGAGGGGTGGATGCGGACAGAGTCGCGCTGCTGTTTTGTGTGTGTATGTAGTTTTTCTTTTTTTATTGAGGTATGGTTGCTTTACAGCGTTTCAGGTATATAGCAAAGTGATTTAGTTATACATTCTTTTTCAGCTTCATTTCCGTCATAGGTTATTATGAGATACTGAACATCGTTCCCCTGTAGCATACAGCATGTGCTCCGTTGGCCAGTTGTGTCCGTCTCTTGGTGACCCTGTGGACTGTAGGTCGCCAGGCTCCTCTGTCTGTGGGATTTCCCAGGCACGAATACTGGAGTGGGTTGCCATTCCCTTCTCCAGGGGGTCCTTTTTAATCCCTTTTATATTATAGCGGTGTGGATCTGTTCACTCCAGACTTATCCCTCCCCTGCTGTCTCCTCTGGTAACCATGCGGAGACCCGCGTTTTTGAAAAGGAGAAACAGGCGGTGTTAAAGAGGGCAGGAGTGGCTGTGCTTGATCAGTGCGCCGCCTTCCTGGGTGACCACTTCCTTTCTGGACGCAGTGGCAGGCAGGAGGAGAGGCAGCAGCCCCAGTGGGCAGTTCTGTCCAGATCGAAGGTTGCCTGGTTAACCACGGGGCTCCCCAGTTTCCCGTGCAGCTGTTCAGGGCCAGGGGCACAGCAGTTCTTGTCCTGTGCATTCTCCGCAAGTTTAGACCAGCCTTGTCCAGGGCAGCT
Organism: Neotragus pygmaeus; assembly: GCA_006410875.1. Classification (NCBI taxonomy): domain Eukaryota; kingdom Metazoa; phylum Chordata; class Mammalia; order Artiodactyla; family Bovidae; genus Neotragus; species Neotragus pygmaeus. The sequence goes on from SJYV01026263.1 coordinate 3,120,488, forward strand.
GTGTGCGGCCAATGCCGCCCCCCAACACACACACACACACACAGTGCATGGCCTCCTGCTGGGCTGAGTGCACAACGAGAGATCCCGTGGTCCTGGCTTGGGCTTCCACCTTGGGTGGCCCTTCTCCGTGACCCCCTCAGAATAAGAGAGCGTTCTCTGCAAACCACAGAACCTAGCATCCTATGGAATGAGTGATAGAAATGGTCTCCCTAAACCATCACCCCCAAAAGAGACAGTCTCTAACTTCCAAGTAAAATTCTGGAATACTGTGCTGTGAGGACATTTGGGGCCTTCCTGTGTGATGTTTCGGGGCATTACAGTTGGCGCCTGCTCTTGTCACCTGTCCTGGCTCTGCTGGGTTGGGTTCCCAGAGCCCCAGATGTCTCCTCCACTAAAATCCAAACCAGGGCTGAGATGGATCCTCCCCCACCCATTCATCTTCTGATGTCACCAGCTGGGCGTGATCGAGGGAGGCCAGCCTCGCCAACCCCTAAGACCCTGTGTTTCATGATCTCCGGGGCACAGACATCCCTGATCAATTCTCCCGTGACACCTGTTATCTGCTTGGCTCCCTGTCTCTGCTCTGGGATTTCTTGCTGGCGGACTACAGGGTCTTCCCCCCTCCATCCTCCTCCTCTGTTCCTTGATGCCCCTATATGTGAGCCCTTCCAGCGAGACCGACAGTCCACAGAGGTCCCTCCCTCCCTGAGAAGGACCCTCAGCAAAGTCTGTCCCTCCTTTTTCACTCTCGCGGTTTCGCAGTGTGACTCTGGTTAGCCAGCACTGTGAGGATCGCGGCCTCCATCCGCTCCCTCCCCATCCAGGAAGAGGTCGGTTTCCCAGAGCAGAGAGTGGGCAAGGATCTGGGCTTCCAGAGAAATCTGCCCTGTCCTCGGGGCGGTGGCTGAAGGCATCTCTCCTCTGTGCGTCAGCCATGCCAGAGGGACTGGGACAGGACCAGGGGCTCCTCCCTTCCTAGGGATGTGACAACATGCAGTCAGCTGGCCTGAGAATTTCGTCTTGCCCCAAACCAAGTAGATGGCTTTCAAACTGGTGAGACTGGGAAAACCAGGGCTGGATGGCATAGAGACTTCTAGGGAAACGAAAGTGTCATTGAGGTCACCTGGGGGCCAGTTGGCCCTGGCTCGCTCTTGGCCCATCTGCCCCTTCGTCTTTGCTCTTGACTTTCTCAGAGAGTGGTTCCAACTGTGCTTTGCAGTGTCACACCCTCCAGATGACACTCGTGGCAGATAAGGATCACGAGCTGCACATCCTTCTTCCGGAGGGTGCTGCCTGGGTTCTGAGCCCCTCCCAGCCCTTTCTCGCCCTCAAGAAATCGTGTTGGGACACACGTGGGTGGGGCCAACGGTGGCGAACTCGCTGCCAGTGTAGTATCAAAAAGTAACAGCAAAGAAAGTAACAAGTGTCTGCGATCTGTGCTCCTGAGCGGCAGACGGGTTGTGGCACGCCTCAGGCTGATTGATCCCACATCACGCGCACGATTCTTTGTCCCTCTTTCAGTTGGCTGTTTGGTGCCTTCAGAGGAGCCCTGCCTGCCTGCCTGTCTCCTGATGATTCTCCTGCTTCCTCTCCCTGCTTCTGGTGGAGGCTGGGGAGCCTCTGAGCTCTCTGAGCCCCGGGCCCCTCCCTCTGTCCAGATGAGAAAAGGGTGGAGGTCAGTGCCTGCCCCCGGGGTAGCCCCATCTTGGGTCATGATGTTCCAGTGGGCTAGTGGGTATGGCACGGTGGTGGTGGTGGTGCGGGGGGGAACGCTCTTGCAAGACAACCCCCCCTCCAGGCCCCCAGACAGCACCTTAGAACAGGGAGCTTTCTGTGCCACACCGAGGGGCTCACCTGTAGCTCAGCATCCTGCCCCAGGAGGGAGAGACAAGCAGGGAGGCCCAGAGCACCGGCTCCCAGCATGGGTGAGGGTGGAGGGGCACCTCAGTAGCCAGGCTTCTTGGATGGCTTCGGAGCACTGGAGACGGGTGCTTCGGAGAGTGGTGACAGGCAGGAGGGACAGTTGGCTGCACTGTTCCCCTCCCGGTGGGGCGTTACAGAAAGACTGAGGGCGAGCTCTGTGGCCAGGCAGAGCTGTCCCCGTGGGGGTGGCGGCTCCGCCAGGCCGCCGGGTGCACTCCTCAGATGTCTCCGAGCCTCCTTGTCCCACTCCGTAAAATGGGGTCAGTGCCCTCTGCCCGTGTCCGGGGAGCCCCCCCCTCATCTGAACTTCTTTCAGGTCACGCAGCCCTGGCTTTGGGTCTCCTTGGGGCACTTGGCAAGGCTTTGAGCCTCGGTGGCAGGGGAAGGGGCCAGCCTGCTCTGGGTTCCTCCGGTTGTCCCAGTTCCAGGTTCAAAGTCACAGGGCTTTCAGCCGGCAGCGGCCTGGGGGCGGAGCCGCGAAGCTTTGAAGCTTCTCCACCGGGGCCTCTGTCCTCTGTCCTCGCCCTGGAGTGAATCGGAGGCTCCTGGGCTCAGCTCATGTTCTCCTAGGAGGACTTGGATTGAACCCGAGGCACAGAGGGATGAGATCAGTGGTTTCGCTCGGCAAGAAGGCCCGAGTCAGTGACAGACCTGTCACAGCTCCCGGCATTCCTGGCCGCAGTCCCCGGCTCCCCTTGTTCTCAGGGCGGGGCCGCGGGTTTCTTTCCTGAGTCTCCTCCTGTCCCAGCGGGACTCCCAGGAGGTTCTCCGTCTGCGGGTGGCTTTCGTATACTCATTGATTTCATTGATTCCTTACCCTGCACTCTGTGAGGTGTCTGAGCAACTAAAACCCAGAATTGCCACTGGGAGCATGTTGAGAGCCCTGGATTTGAATGTGCCCCTCCGCTGCCCCTCTGTACTTGGAGGCCCGTTCTGTCCACTGAGCCACACTGCCATGTTGGCTGGGATGCCAGGAGGGGGCTTCAGAGAGCTGTGTGGTCAGCAGCCCTGCTCCCAGCACCCCGAGGGCAGCCACGTCTATGGTTTGGACAGGATGACTCCACGGGCTGCTTAAATGTCTCCTGAGCCCTCACCACGAGCAGAAGGGCGCTTTGACACCTCAGTTTTTAATCTCATGATTCATCAGCATCAGACTCCATAAAAGTAGCCTTTCTAGCAGTCTAATTTATTTTTTGATTGCACAGGGTCTTCATTGCTGCGTGCACAGGCTTTCTCTGGTTGCGTGAGCAGGGGCAGCTCTTGGTTGCGGTGCATGGGCTGCTTGTGGTGGTGGCATCTCTCCTTGCGGAGCACGGGCTCTGGGCGCATGGGCTTCAGCAGTTGCAGCACGTGGGCTCAGTGATCGTGCATCGGCAGGCAGATTCCTATCCACTGTACAGTAGTCCTTTAATAAAGGCAGTCGTCTCAGTTTCTTGCTTCTGAGTCAGTTTGATCCTGTGAAGGTGTTCTGGGTTTACCCCCGGCTGGCTCCTGTGCCCCAGCCTCCACGTGCCCCCTGGGGGTGTGGACATC